>WBNA01000508.1:98786-120076 GCA_013398345.1 Nothocercus nigrocapillus | reverse complement strand
AAAAAAAAAAAAAAAAAAGAAAAAGAAAAGAAAAAGAAATGCAATCAATGTTAGAAGGAGAACAGTTTCAATATTTCAGTGGTTATGCTGCTGCAATTATAACCATAATTTGCATTACAAAAACTAATATGCAAGGGAATTTTCCCATAGCAGTCATGCTCTATTATCATTTAATTAGTCTTTGAACACACAAAAAAGCACTATAATGTTATATGCAAGTGAACTCTTTTTGCTTGACTAACGATATCTAATCTACTCTCCTCAGTTATGATTTTTAGCTCAAACAAACTACTACTTACAAAAGCTGAAGAGCAAAGGTCAAAGTTGTTATTTTGGTTGGGGGGAAGGAGCAGAGCGAGAAAACAGTGATGGGATAGGCTACTCACCTAATATTGGGTGTGCTGGGATATTCCTTTCATGTCCTAGATGCTCCATGTTTGATCGTCAGCACTGCTTAGATGCAAGACCTTTGTAGATCAGTATATAAGAAAGAAAGATAAAACAGAAAAACTGTTATCCTGGACAATACACTGCTGTGAAATACGTACTCGTTGCATGAAACTTATGCTAGCTTTTAAATATTACCCTTGGGCTCCTTAATAGGAGAACTGTAGGATTATTACTTTTCCAAAAGCAACTAAAGTTTGATAACATGCATGTTTATGTGCTTGGGGATATGTTCTACACGTTTGGAATTTTGGGATATATAATTCATTAGAAATTTGGCCTCAGGACTCCATTTGTCCTCTGAAGTTATACCTCGATTCCTTGAGGATACTAGAGCTCTACACTTTACACCAAGGACATTTTTTATTTCATTATTCTTTTATAACAAAAACTGCAATACTGCAGATAATCCATATAAATTTGCAATAAACTTTAAGTATAAAAATCTATTCTCAAGGCTTTAACTTCCTGCCTTCTTGGGGTGGGGGGGGGGAGGGGGGAAATAAAAAAAAAATCAATTCTTTAACAGATGTCCAAAAGTTGTGAAAACTGGACATTTGTGTTAGATTCTATATTTATCAGATTTACATCTAAAGTAAATATTTGGAGTGGAACAAAAACAAAAACAATTACACAATGTGTAAAATAAGGCAAAATTGGGATATATACAATGTTCTCATTAAACTTAATATTTTGATAGTTATAAGATACAAGAATATATTTTAGATGGGATTTACCCTTTGCCTCTTTTACTGAACTTCGCTTGTGTTTTCCTGTAGCATCTGATGATACTTATGCTCCATTGTGCAGTAAGGATTTTCAGTATCATTTTCAAAATACTGAAGTTATTTCCTGAATGGCAGAAATTTATGGTCAACTCTTCTGTCCATCAAATGCTTATAAATTTCCTAGTATGAATTGTGCCTGTTTAGACTTAGATTGTGTTAGGTTTTTCTCTTATATGTTCATGGATGCTAGGAAAAAATGATTTTACAAAAGTTTCAAGTGGTAATTTTAACCACATTTCCTCAACAATGATGTTGGCTTGGCTTGATCTCTTTACTACTAATAACACTTCTTTTTTTTTTCTTTTTTTGTTTTAATTTATTTTGTGGAGTTTTCTCTTTTTTCTTCAGGTAATCCTACTGTCATTTGTGGAAGAAGCTGAAAATCACCATGATGTGAGAATGCACAAGGTACAGAGGGAACAAGAAAGGGAGATCTATTTCCTTGGGTGCTAGTCTGTGACCAGGAAGCACCAAATCATTTGTTATTCCACACAGTCCTATACTGTGAGTGAATGCATGCCAGTCTTAATCAGACAATCAAAAGCAGCTCTGTGCCCATATATGGCATTTTGTTGTTCCTGACATCCTTCCAACTGGTGTTCCTTAGGCAAGTGGATTTCTGGTTGCTTGTGTGCAGTTAATGAAGCACTGGTGTTGTCAGTAAGTTGCTCACAGCTTCCGCTCTGGAGTCGGAGCCTCAGAATAGGGCAGGAGAGGCTGATCCTTGAAGCGTGCCAGGAGAATCTGCCCAAATGTGTGTATTCCTCGAGTGAGGATATTCATGCAGCTTGTGGAAGCTTTGGATAGTTTCAACAGGGCCTTGATATCCGTAATATGGGATATCCTATACGGGTGCTTTAATCAATGAGGTATAGGTATGTCAATAAAGGCTTTGATCAATGAGGTACCCACTGTTTTTATTATAAAACGTGGAACTCAGTCAGCAGAAGTTTTATGCTGATGTTCTGGTAGCTAGCACAGTTTCCCAAGTTTAAAGTTGTTAATCTCCATCAAGCTGAGAAGGAATTTCAACATAAATCTTCCACTTTCTCACAGAATAGACATTGGAACTTGAGGTTGTTAACTGTTCTGAAATGATCTGCCTTGCTAGATTTTTATAGCAGGATAAATAGGCTCAAGAACTTACAGACAATACCAATGCTTAATTAAATGCACACAAGCATCCAGAAAAGTAGTTGCCTAAGGAACACTTACTTGTTCTCACTAGATCTTCCATTTCAACAAATAATTCTTCATTTCTTCTGTGCTTGACCTCATGAGTGATATTTCCTTTCCTTTCAGCTCTTTCCTGTGGATTCCTTCTTTTGACTGGTGGTTCATCCCCATGCACCATGAAAGAACAGCAACTCTAGAAATGAGAGTATCTGAAGATTCGATAGTTTATTAGATAGGTTATTAGACAGTTTATCAGTGACAAAGTTACTCATCTGTATAATGTTTACACTAGACTTTTCATATTTTTACAGTACCCTATGCAATGTGCTCCAGGTGTCTCTGCCTGAGCAGGGGGATTGAACTAGATGATCTCTAGAGGTCCCGTCCAACCTCAACTAATCTGTGATTCTGTGAGTCTGTGATTAACATAAATAGAATAATATGCCAAATAGTCATGAGGGCCTCACAGATGTTAGGTAAGTTTTCTTATTAGTCAGAAGGTCCAAGTAAAATTCTGTTACTTTCTTATGAAAGTAGAACACTAAAAATTAAAATTAAGTATGAACATCTGGGCTTATATATAACCCTCTTTTTTTTCAATCTACTTGTGGGATATTATCATTATTACTATTGACAATAGTTACTGGAGGATATTTTCAATGTTGCAGAGAATGTAAATGTCACAGTCTTTTCACTCTGAGATTCTATCAGTAAAATAATAAGTGAGAGAGTGAGACAATACTCAAAAACATGTTCTTTGACTTAGATCTTAAACCAGAACTTATTAGCAAATATTGTCGATGGACTAAGCATGAACAATTTCTATTTTTAAGGACGGATCTACTTTTTAAGAAAGTCATCTAAGCAGCTCAAAACAATGCATTTAACTGAGCGATCTAGAAAGCTCATCCCTCTAAAACTCATTATAAAATGAGTTTATCCTGAAAAGAGTAACATTGTAAAAAGTGAGATGATTTTTGAGGTTTATTGGTCTTTTGAAAGTTTGACCTTTATGTCATAACTGATTTTCATTTCAGAGAATGATTGTGTTTTTAGTGGATATTGCTAATAATTTGACCTAATGAAATGATAGAAGGACGTAATTGTCAGCCGAAACAAATAGCACTATGACACAATTGAAGTATATCATTCAGAACCTCAGAAGTTAGCTTTTTATAAACCACAGGAAAAAGTACATTTTATACAGTTAGTGATTCAGGCTTATAAAATGAGTTTATCCTGAAAAGACACTTTGCAAAAAGTGAGATGATTTTTGAGGTTTATTGGCCTTTAACAGTGGAATGTGAGCTGTTGTTGGTTTCACAGAATTGGATGCATACAGAAATAGAGTTTTTGTAGAAATACAGCTGTGTGCTGTATTGTTATGATGTTGTTTGTTGTATGACTACAAGCTGTTAAACCCAGCAGAGGTACTTAAAAGTAGGCAAAAAGCTGTTCAAAAGCTTAAAATGATCACTTTTACCAGTATTATATATGAAATTACAATGAGCAGTGTAATTCTCTCCGAAGTTTCGTATTGTCCAGGTTGTGCCCAAGCAGCTGGCATGTGAACAGCAAAGGGAATAGAGAAAGGGAGCAGCAGGTGGTAGTAGAAAAATAGAGAGGAGATGAATTCTCCAGAACGGAAACTTGAACAAAAAGGAAATTCATGTAAAGGTGGTTTAGAGTGGGCAGGGGACTGGAGGGGAAGAAAGAGACAGACTGATGAAAAGGAAAGGGAATTAACTTCTACAGGCTGCAACATAAATCAGTAGGAAATATAGGACATAGAAATACATGCTGTATAGCCTTTGACATAAGTAGACATTTGACATAAGTAGAAATCATTTGACATAAGTAGAAAACAGACCTTTGTCACATAATTTTTACCCGAGTCTCAATATGTAGAGTATCCAGAAGAGCTTTAGATAAATTAGTGACACATGTAAAGCTTTGTAAATTTTTGTTGATGTTCCTACTGTTCATGTTTATATATATATATATATATATATATATATAAAATATATATTTCATGTTTCCTGTTTCTTGTGGGTGAATATATTCATCCACTATTTGTACTTCCTTAAAAGAAAGAATTGCTAGATTGCTAGTCCACTTAAATCACTTTGTAAGAAAGCTTTAAAAAAAAAAAAATCAAATTTTGTTTCAGAACAATAAAGGGAAAAGCTGTTATTTTTAAATGAAAAGAGGGAAGAGACAGCATTCAGATGGATCAGAAAGAAGAGAAAGAGGGCAGAGATGCTGTTCTTCTTAGAAATGGGGACTATGTTCAACATCAAAGACTTTGGTTTTCTTATCTCCAAATTATTTAAAATACGGATATAAAAGAATCTGCTTATCATTGGTAATTAGGACTGCAAGTCTGGTGTGGCTAATGGCCCACACCCCACACTTAAAGCTTTCTGTCATCAACTTGCAGTAGGAATTTGGCAAAGTGACTCCAGTACACATAATTGCACAATGTCTGAAGTTTTAGAGATAAATGGGTGAGACCACAAGGCAGGCAAGAGCCCATCAAATACCAGTGGAGAGAGATACTCAGGGTTCATCAGGAGTTCATTAGTTTGATAATGGACTTACACTCCAAGCTGCACAGGAAACCCCAGGAACCATATGGAGGTGGTCACCAAAGGGAGGCTGCCGGAGTCAGAGACTGAACATAGATCAGTGACTCAGCGGGAGCTCGACTTGTTGTATCCTAAGGGTTCCTAAGGACCCCTTAGAACTTTTTCCTTATCTCACCTGCACTAACCTAGAGTAGCTACTGCCCTGGAAGCAGCTAGACCCATGCCGCTGGCAAAATGGGATTTACCTCCCTGGCCCTGGTGGGAATTTGGTCAGCAGGTAGTTTCACACCCTGAGATTCTTCCAGGTACTCTGTCAGTCACGTACTCCTCGACAGGTCTCCTGCAGGTATACTCACTCCAGTGGGTAATAGCAACTTTGCACTTAGTAAAATATTCTGAGAACATTTTAATATTCTTTCTTTAGCCTACAAAAGCCTATTTACTATCTTCCTGCTCTGGTTCACTTTGTGACAGTAAAGAATATGCCATAATTGTTCTCTATCAAGGAGAACGGTGTTTGTTTCAGATATTGAACAAGATTTGCCTTCAAGTTTGGAGCAATTAGCTGGAGATAAATTTGGCTAGTTTCAGAAGCAGTGAAAGATAAATCTTATCAGTTGATGAGATAAGGACCTTGTCTGGTTTTCTTTTAGAAGTGCTGAAAATACTGTATGTCTTATTCTTTAAAGATTATGCAGCCCCGATAGAATAAATTGAAATACTATCCATCTCAACAACAAAACCTTAATAACTTTCTTAATTGATCTTTATTTTAAAAGAGTTGTACAAAGTTAGTCAAATAAGAATTACAGCCCAAGTAGATGCAGCTATCTGCAACTTCTGTGTTAGGCAAAATAATATTTAGTCAATTATTTTATTTTTACTGTAGAACAATAGAACACATTTTGTAATAAAGAGGTATATTTAAAACTGAGTGACAATTTTGTCTTTTCTTGTTTTTGTTTGTTTGTTTGTTTTATTTTTATTTTTATTTTTTATTTTTTTTAGTATATTAGTATAGCCTTGAGGCGTAAAATGGACTCTACTTAGTCAAGGTAACTTTTCCTCTCTCAAAACATAAACCCATATGACAACAATATCTGATCTACTGCAGGTAGAACCAACCTCCAGAAACAAGTCCAAGAATATATTTTGCAGTTTCAACTCCAAAGTGGTTCAAATGAGAAAACGAACAAGCAAACAAACAAGTAAACAAATGAAACTCTAATATAATGCCCAGCCTTCATGTTTGTGAGCATGTACTATTATAATTTCATTTAAAAATATATAAAAATATATAAATATGAAGGCAATCCTAATGTAAGTATGACAGCATCCTGCCTAGCTACACATATATCAAGTGAAAAACTTTTTCTACTGTCAACAAGATAAATACAAAGTAAATCCTGAAAATACAAAAGGACTGATTTAGAGGTTAAGTACTCCAGAAATCTCCAAGTTTAACAATACTCAATAGTTCAAAATCCATCCAAGTTAAAGTGTTCCCTGAAATCATTTCCTCTTATACTTGCTTCCACTTCAGTACTTTATCTATCTATAGCAGTCTCTCCAGTTTCTCCTCCAACTGTTTTTGAGATCACCTTTTGTCTATTTCTGAGAATGAGAATACAATGGAGAATCTATTGAGGAAAAAAAAATGATTATAGGGAATCTTAATAGTAGGTTGAATCCTCAAAATATAGGAATGTCAAGAAGAACCCTGAGGGTTTGTTTAAAAATTAGACTTATCACCTTAAAATATGGTTTCTGACAATCTTTTGAAAAGCTCCTGGCCATTTCACAGATTCCTACTGGAAATGATGAAGAAATTTGTTTGGAGAAAATATTACTCAACTCAATCTTTTTTTCAGCACTTCCTTGATGTATAAAACAAACAAACAAACAAACAAACAAAAAAAAACGGGGATCACTTTTTTGTGATATAATCACTCATTTTTCAGGCTATGCTCAAGACACAGAACAGACTGCCAGACTAATTTTTGAGGACAGAGAAATTGATTGAAGTAGGAAATGCAGAAGACAAATAAAGCTACATGAACTTAATGTTCTTATTTTGGCAAATGCAACGTTCCCCAAAATTAAACCAGAGTTCAACAGGAGCTTTTTATGATAGCTTTAAAATTAAATATTGAACAATGAAAAACCAAATGGAAAGCCAAAACATTTATTCATACAGTTATAAAATTAAATCATTAGAATTTTCAATTTAAAATACTTTTCGGAGGACAAAATAATCATGTAAATCTCCAGTAAAATATTACAAGCACAAAAATTACTTCAGCCCAACATGAATAAAAATGTTCACAGACTGAAATGAAATATTTATTTTTTACATGCTTTATTAAATATATGTATATATAATTTCTGGAATCAATTTGAAAACATAAAGTTATTTATGTGTGTATATATTTTGAATATACTTTCATCCATCCATTAAAACTAAATATTGTATAAATGTGTATTTGCAATACAGTAATAAACAGAGGGGCAGTTTGTAACAAATATAAGACAATATATTCATTGTGTAAGAGCGTACAAATTGGACTTCCCTCAACACAAAGCTCTGGAAACATCTTGTGACTAATTCCCTTAATTAGAAAAATAATTTCTGACAACAGCATTTTATATTTAAAAATATCCATTTTTCAAAGTCAGATTTTTCCTTTCTGATCTGTCACTTTTTTTTTTTTTTTTTTTCTCTTTCACCTTGCCTTTCTCTGTCACCCATATAGTGCTACTCACAGTTTCTGTGTGGCTACTGCGTTATTGCTATATGCTTTCCTCTATGGGTTTGATATAGTGTCAAGCTACTATTATTTTCCTTCTTTACTTCTTCAGATTTCCTTAATCTCTTTTTCAACTCATATACTAGGATCATGAAAATATTAAAACAGTTGGAGGCTATACAGGAGTAGGAGACGCAGTAGTGGTAAAAAGCATATTGCCAAATTGTAATACTGTCTTTATTTTAGGACCAGCCACAGAGCCCATAATTCACAATTTCTCAATCAGCAGAAATTCTGCTTTCTTTGTAGCTGTGATAATAATTGCCAAAATAGAAGGAATCAGGAGTTGTGGCATAATTGACCTGATACCCGTGAGGTAGGAAAGATGAAGAATAAGCTGCAATTTTACCATGGAAAGTCACTACAGAAAGAACTATTTTTTCCCTGCCTGCACTGCTTTTCCTTGCTCTGTTATATATCTTTCTCCCAAGACAGTAATCCACTCTTTTATCATTCATTGTGCAAATTCAAAGAGCCAAATCAGGATGTTGACTTTCTTTTTTAATTTTAAATTTTTAAATTAAAAAAAAAAAAAAAAGCCTTTTAGCTAATATTGCTTCCCATCTGAAAAGGGCAAGACACTTTGCACCAGCACCATAGTAAAAGGTTCATCACGCTTCCTCATGTTTACATCATTATTGCTGATTTAATTGTGCCCTCCCATGGCAGAAAGCTTCTCAGGACAGAAGAGCCCATCTAAGGTGTACAAATCTCAAGTGTACCAGCCCCATTAAAGATAGGCTCCTTTGCTTAGCTTCTTAAAATGGTGAGTGTAACTTCTCCGTATAGAATCGCGTATCAGTATGTATTTAGAAGTCCATTTCAACCTTAGAAAAGCAAGTAGTAAAAAGATAGTAGTAAAAAAGTCTTATGCCATAGAGCCTAAAATATTTAACGGATGGGAGAATAAACTGGTAGCAGTAGTGGCAAGGATGGCCTTATAACATAGTCATACCAATACATACACTGCCCAAAACCTGGTGCACCATGTGCTTGTCCAGAAGCAGTAAATACTACTGAGAAACAGAAAATGTAAATGAAAAGAATAACCATATGTTAACATCTTTGTTTTGGAAAAGTGTAAAACACTAGAATTGACGCATCAGATAAAACATATGCAAAGAAAGTTAAGTAAATAAAGCAGATCCCATGTATTTCAGATTTTGAGGTACATAGCACAACAGAGGAATACAACAGGAGAGTTCAATCACTTGGGATAGCTATAATTTAACATTCCTAGTAATTTGACTAAGGAGAATACAGGCAGACCCTTTATGTTATTATTTATATTATTTTAAAGCATTTTTCCCAAATCTTTCTCTTACTGGGAACAAAGCTACCTGGGGTACAAAGGAATAAAAAGAAGCAACAAATCTAGTAAGTAACTATAAATCCAGGACAAAACACTCCTTTACATTCTTAATTGAGACATTGACCATCAAAGCAAGTGGCAATAGTCTAGTCTAGAATAAACAAAAGCGTGTGAAGTAATTGAATGTTATGGAGGGAGTAGTTTCTGTGTGGGTGTAAAAAAAAACAAAAAGCAAACAAAAAATCACAGATGTCTCTATATCCGTCTTCTGCAGATAGTTTGGATATCTGAATGCCTTGCTGCATGTAAACTTTGGGAAGACTCCAAAGAAGAGTACAATGATTCCAAGATGACATTAAAAATGTGCAGGAAATGTAAATAATTTTTTAAAAATATATATACATGTTGAATTTTTCTCATTCATATTGATTCAGGATTTGATGTATTGATGAAGCAAAGTTTTCAATGACTACTGTAAACATCAAGATAAACCAATAAAAAGAAAAGATAAAAAATAGAAGAAAAACAGTATTGGATTTACCGAATTTGGGTCTTTTGACACATTTTTATTTATCTTTACTTTCATAAGTTTACTCTTGTATTGAATGCATAACTGCAGAACAGGCCCTGACTAAAAAAAAATACAGTGACAGAAATAAAATCTATTTGTTGTGAATTTTACTCAGGGAAAGGAAATATATATAAGAAATTATTTTTGTTATTTTCTTTTTGTGAGTCAGAATTCTAGTCATGCTAGTAAAACATTGCACAAATACATAGGCATATGTAAGCTTATATATAATACTTACATAACTGTATGTGTATATATTTATATAACACACATATATATATATATACACATATTCCTATATATTTATAAAATGCTGACAAGTATTTACAAAAATGAGCTCTTGTACTAAATACAGAGTCAGAGTGAGAGTGGGCAGCAGATAATAGCTGGTAATATTAACTACATGCTTTGTATGCCAGAATTAATGCTCACCTAACACTTTGGATGAAGACATCATCAGAAATAATTGCCTTAGGTACCAATTACAGTCCAGGCACCTTATCCACCAGTGTCTATGGAGTCTAGAGAACACAGTAAATAATACAGTGCAGGTTTATGTATGCAGAGACTACATTATATAAAGAAAAGACCTTGTTCAATGAGTGTTTTTCTTGACTTCAACAGCATACTTTTCCCACTAGGTCTCTGCCTGACATATATGTAAAAATTTGCATTTCAAATACTGACTTAGATGAGTTACTGAATAATTTTCCATATTTAAAATTAGAAACAAAACCAAAGAAGAAATATCTTTGCATGTTTGCTTCATATATTATTAAAAATCCTGACATTTCTAACATATCATGATGTAGCTATTTTTTTTCATTAATTTGACCAATATACTTTGGACATGTTCCCATAACAATTTAAACTTCACAATTCATTTTCATAAGGATGAGGTAATGAGTGCCAAATGGCCTTAATTAACCTTCCCAAATAAAAACATTTTGGTTTCTCGGCAATGTAAAACCAAACAGTTATTGACTTTGATGGTTAATTACATAAACTTAAGAATCACTATTGAAATATTTTAATGACATTTTCAAAGAAGTCCTAATTTTACATCTCTGGCTTTGAAGGCTTATATATTTAAGTTGAATATGATTAATAAAAGAGATACAAATTATTACATCTCCTACATCATAGAAGACAATTTACAGTCTTTCACTTTGTCTTTATTTCCTGTTATAGTTAACTCACGTTATTGCCTTGGATAACTACTTGCCTCAAAAGCTTCGAACCATATATATTTTTAGATGGGAAATCTTTGCTTGTGGGAAAACCAAACTTAATTAATCTTAAACTTAAATAAATTTAATCTTAATTCTAATCTCTTTACATACCCAATGCCTTGTACTAAATTATGCTAAATTCTCTTAGGAAAGTAATATAGCATCATTTTTGAAAAGCTCTGTGAAAAAGTGAAAAAGTACAAGTCAGGATTCCTCTCCTTCTGCTTTGTGCAATTACTGCTGTTTTCTAGCACATTGCCAAAATTTTAACTCTCATTTTCCAACAGCATCTCTCTTTTGATTCATTCCAAATGAGTCTTGAAGACTGATGTAAACAAAGTAGCTATGAAAGCTCTTGCAAATATACACAAAAGATTATTTCTATTTGAAAGGGCCAGCAAACCTGAATGCAAGAGTTTCAATAAACTCTTAGTAAAATAACAAATTCAAAGGAATATTTCTAAACACTGGTACAAAAATTTATATGTGATATAAATAAAAAGTAAGTACATATGCTTCATTTGATTTAACAGGACACAGAATTATATCTATTATCTCTCATCTATGTCCTTAATACTTACATACTTCATTTTTTTTTTCCAGATACATATATACAGACTAAAATAGTAAGAATTAATTATTAAATTACAAGAATTGTCAGACGTTAAAAGAATGAAATTCAAATTTTACAAGTAATCTTGATTATTTTTCCGCATATTTCTGAAATACTTTGTTTGGCATTTAGAAAGGACTCAGAGCCTTCCAGTTGCAAGAAAAGCTTCTTCCATGTTTTGTTTCATTCTGGGCTCCTGGAGATGTAGGTGCATTTGCCTGTTCTTTCCTCAAGTGTTCACGGTCTTTTTCCCTGTGAATAACAAATTTAAGATATATATTCAGTATTCCACCTGTTAGAGATACTGAAAGATCATTATTAATTACTTGAAAATATGATTAAGAGTAAAGAAAAACTAATAAACTAATCTATTTGCAGAAAATAGACAGAAGTGGGAAAGACTAAGCAAAAAGAAGAAAATGTGAAGATTTTTTATGAAACCTCTTTATCATTCATCAAAGATTTTTTTTTTTTTTTAGAAAAAAATAAGGTTAATGAAAGGAAATTTAGAATGGATCACAGGTCATAGCGACTAGGAAAATATGTTTGTTTGCATTTTGTAGTCTGATATTCTTCTTCCACTGTTTTCAAATTTCCATGACCATCTGCCATATTTCCAGAAAAATGGTTTGTAGCTACTTTAAAACAGAAGACATCTACAGAAATTTAATTATGTGTATACCCCATTAAGCACCGGACACTTTACTTCTGTGTTGCTTCAGGTCTGAATATCAATAGCTTTATTTCAAGTGCTAGCTGTGAAATATATCTTTTATCTTTAAAAAAAAAATAAAATAAAAGATAGCTATATTTTTTTATTGGTATGGTTTGATTAGAGTTCTTCAAAGTTGACAAGCTAGCTAATAGGCAAGCCAGGGAGGTAGAAAGTTTACTATTCAAAGTTACGCATTTGGGTGAACTTTTCCTGTTTGCAGTGCGTATCTAGCATGTTTAGCCATACTGTGCTGCAAGCAGTTTTATGAAACCTGGGCTCAGGGTCAGTAAATAAACTCTGGACATTTAAGACCTTTTTTGTTTGTTTGTTTAACCAGACTAGACAAACCCACTGAATCAAGGACTCCGCTGCTTGCAGGACGAGGAATTCCTTTTCAAAGACCAAATGGGAACACCTGTTCTGTATTCTTGTACAGATTAAATTATTACAGAGTGGTCTGTTAAGTACACTCTAATTTTCATCATAGATGAGTGAATTTAATGTGTACACAAGGAGAGGTGACCTTTGTGCGTGACAACACAGTGTTTTGAGAAAACAACTTGTGTTTTCTCCAGCCAAAACGAACGTGGCACTTTATGTTATCTAAGGGGTTTATAGTGAACTTTTCAAAACAAATAGGCCAAAAGGTCAATCAGTGTAATCCTTGTTAAGTACAGCTGAGAATTTTAACTTGATGATTCTTCATTAGTCTTAAGAATTACATATATTTTTAGTAAATATGCAATATTTAACATTAAACTCCAACAATATATTACTACTGTTTCTAGTTAGAGCCCAAAATATAATGACTTAGGTTCCTCTCCCCTCAGCATTGCAGTGTCTAAATCCAGGATAAATGTATGCTAGAGCAGAGAACAGAGATGCTGATTTAAATTCTCATTCTCTATTCATATGACTTATAAAATTAAAATATTGCAACTAAGTGTATTTTTGCATATATATACATATGTATATGCATATCACTTGGAATATTAGAGATCAGTATATTGAGATTGTTTAAAAGACTGACAAATTGCTGTGAATTGGACTAGATGAAATAAGAAATTGAACAGTGAAGTCTTGGTTTTATTCTCTGGACACTTCCAATGATTAAAGAAAATACAAGATTTTCAATACATGATGTTAGTTGCAGATTACAGAAGTAGTACTAACATGCTTAATTGCAGCTATTAATCTGCCAGGGATGCTTCCAAACATTAATTTGAACATCAGTAAACTGGAAATGTTTGGTCAGTTATTAAGCTTGTGTGCACCAGTTTCCTGCCAATTTCAGATATGACAAATACAATATAGATTAATAGTGGCTTAAGAGGAAAGTCAAAGCTCCTTTAAGTATATGGAAAAATGACATTTGAGATGTTAGTTACTGTTTTTTAACGGCTGGGACATGAAGATACTCTTTGCAACAGGGTATGTCAGGGACTTCAAATCTGGCAAGAAATGTTTTTCTTGTTCAGCCTGGCTTAACAAAAATCCGAGTTAAAAAACTAAAATAGTGTTCCTTATCCAGAAGTCTTACAATTTGACACAGAAATCTCATGCATGCTAAGTAGGGGGAAACAAGAGCAAATGTGGCAGAGCAAGTGGATTTTAGGCAGCAAAAGCATGGCTGAGTGGAATGAACATTGAGTTTCATTCTTTTCCAAGAGGAACTCTTTCCTTACCTTGGACTACCAGCTCATAGTCATCTTCTCTGAATGATGAAAATCAGTGTAGCTTCACTGACTGCTATAATAGCTCAATAGCATCTAGCTAGCAAATCTCTGAAGCCCTGTTTGCGACAACTGCTTAGAAATTACTACTGCTTAGAAATTACTCAGAAGCTACTTAAGCTACTACTTAGAAGATACTACCACTCTAACTACTTAGAAGTTACTGCTACTAAATGATGCTAGTTATTCCAGCTATAACAGACCAACATAAAACCTGTTATTTCTCTAATTTTATTTGGTTTTCTATCAGGACATACTATAAAATGGCCATGGTACAGGCTTATTTAATTCCTTGACAGAGAATTTTAAGTGAAAAAAAAAAAAAAAAAAGAAAAAAAAAAGAAAAAGTTGAGTCCTGATTTAAAAATCCACATCACAGGGGGATTTGCCTTCTTTTGAGTGCTCATATTGGAATATTAAGCAAGTAAACTTACTTTTTTTATACACCTCAGCTTAATTACCTATACACTACTAGGAAGGATAAATCATTTAGATCTACATAGTGACACTCTTTCTCTCTGTAATACATATATATATATATGTATACACATATATGTGTATACATATATATATAAGCTTGTTTTCTATTGATCTGCTTCAAGGTTGGGGGCTATGCATTCAAAAATATATGGTATTTTCTCTCATTCAGTGGACAAAGGGCGTGTAAAAAGATGCTTAAGGTGAAATACATCCCACATAACAAGACATTTACAATATATTGTAGATATCTGCATCTAATCCAATAAGCTGGGCTTATTCAGTAACGTAATGATGAATTCCATCACCACTGTTAAGCAGTTACCAGTGTTAAATGTCAAATTATCTTATCCACCAACTTCTATCCATTGATGATAGAGTGTAGATAGACTGATGGCTCCATGCTAACCACATAAAAAAAAAAAAAAAAAAAAAAAAAAAAAAAGGCACATAAATTTTACTTTTAATATACTTTTCCAGCCAATGAATATCAAAAAGATTTCTGTTTTTTAAGAACATTCCTGTGTATAGTGTTCCCCAAGTTGAGAGATATTCTATTTTTTTTCTGTTTATTTTTTTATTTTATTTATTTATTTATTTATTTTTTTATGCCAAGCATTTTAGAAGGAAAAACATGAAATAAATATTTTGGTTACCATATGAAAGAAAAAGGAAATAAAAAAGAACAGTACAAGTAGGAGGGATTAAGGTGGTGACAGTTTCATAACAGGAAAATAAAATTACCATTTTTTTCTTTGCAGGATAATAAGAATGGCCAGCAGCATAACGCAGATATCTCTTACTTAGCTGTGAAGTTCATTCCAACTAAGAAGTAATATTTCTTATAGAACTCAAATCAAATACAAATATTGTTTTAACAGTGACATAGATTTGTGAACCACGATCTACACGATCTGAGTGTTTCCAGCAGCTGTGCCAACACTTTGCATTTGCTGAAATTAGTGTACATCAGGAAGGAAAGAGGAGTAAGATTACATGGCAGATCCTTACGGCTGACCTCATTCACTCTGAAAAAAGTGTATTAAGTTAAAAAATAATAATAATGAAGAAAACAAAATGAAATCACACATCACAAAAACAAAAAATTGAAGACTGAATGGAAAAATAATTCCCATGAATTATAGCTATCCTGTGAAATGATACTCACTGTGCTATTGTGCAAGATACACCATGTGCATATGTTTATGTGAACTTAAATTATACTTTAAGGAAAAGCATGCTGGAATGCATTATGTTAGTTTCATAGGGGTATACTCAAGATATATTTTCCTGCTTAGGAAAAAAGACGTTATGTAGTTGTTTATGTAGCACTTTTTAAAGCACGTAAGTAATTTCAAATAATCTATTTAAACACTGAATTTATTGCAATATAGATACAAGAACTTGCTGAGCAGCACTGATTTTATTATGCCATGGGTTAAACTGGTATAAAAATACTAGATGCGTAAGCTTTTAAATGAGCTTTTTAAATAAAGGAGAGGTAATTTAAAAATTACAGGTTGTTGTCCATCATTCATGAGCAGAAATTAAAATCATTAATTAAAAAAAAAAAAATCCAACAGCTGTGCAGCTGTGCCTTCTTGCAAGTTGAGCTGCACTGTATAGCTCTATACATACTACAGTAGCATAGCGTTTTTTCTCTCACTGTCTCAAACTGCAAGGCACATCCTAAAAACTAATATTGTGAGAAAATTCTAATAGAAATGCAAATCCACTCTTTCCTTTTCTTTCTTTTCCTACTCTCAACCTATTGAAAGACATCATAGAGACAGTATTAAGTGGGCATTGAGAATAGACATTCTCTGCTTGTGATGAAGAACCTATGTCTCAGCACATAGCAGCTGTTTAACAGTCTGTTACATCATCAGCTCTTTATGAATACCCTTGGATAAAAGTGAAAACAAAAGTGTGTTCTCTCCCAGTTATATCAATTCTCTAATTATTCTTGGTTTAGTGTTCACTTATAGACAGATACAGCATTACGATTTTTAAAATCTCTTCTGAAAATGATAGTTTTAAACAACTCACTTCCATTAGCATTCCTAATTTTCAGTTGGTCTGAACTCATACAGACCATATTATGTACCTTAGAAAAGTGAACATGAAGATTTATTTTCCTTCACTTTTTATATTGACTACATGCTGCATCTATACTTATCACCAGCACATTTCACATTCACATCCCATAGTAGCTTCCTTCTGAAATGTACCAAGCCATTTATCTTCATTCTGTGGCTGAAATCTAATGTGAGTCTCTTGTCTGTGTTCTTTAACGCAGCTTGACCAAGCTGACTGCAAGCTAACTAGTACATCAAATCAGGAAACCTTGGCATTTCATTAAAATGTGCCTGTACTGCATTCAGAAGATGGGAATAGAGGGCAGTGGGGGGAAAAGACAGAGAAAGTGAGAACAAATTACTTATTTATGCTTTTAAAAAAATTGAAACAACAAAATCACTCTTTACCAACTTTCAGTTTGATCTTAATCCTTTAACTATTTAATGTCCCATCAGTGTTAGACACCTGCAAGTCAGAAAAAAAGAAACTTTATAAACATTTTTCTTTATCAAAGTCTGAAGATAGATTCTGCCATTAGTTTGCTTACATAAATCCTCCATAGCATATTCTTACTTCAGTCAAGTGTTGCACATTTACAGCTTTGTAGCCAACTGCAGAATTTGCATCTTCATATTTTCTTTGAATTTGCTTTCCCTGCTTCCACTTATTTCAAGAAATTAGCATATTCTTCATAATATAATAATTTATTTCATAATTCACACATTTGAATAAGGAAAAAGGAATTGTATCTTTAAACAAAAAAAATTTCCAAATTTCTTTGCTAATTGTTACCAATGGAAATTTTTCTATTGATTTAAAGAAAAAAAAAAAATACAAACAAACAAAACCCCAACAATTCAGTATCTTCCTTACACTTCCTAGAAGATGAACTAGTCTATTACTCTTGTTCTTCTCTCTGCCTTTACCTACATGCTGCCTTTCCAAAATATGACCTCAAAACAAAATAGCTAATTCCAATGTTGGATCTAGACCCACGTTTTTGCTGTAATTACACAATGTTATAACAAATGTAATAACTGGTGAAAGAGAAGCCCAAATCTTTAAAAAACATTCTTGCATGTGATGGATTATTCAACATCAATAACATGGCATAAATATTTACAATTTTTTTTTTCTTTCAGTGTTTTGACAGACTATAGATTCAAGCTTTTCTTCATCATGATCCATATCATAAATTTTAAGCTCTAGAATTTCTAACATAATTTCAATGGCATTTGACCAGCATGTATTATTTGTTCCTTAAATACCTTGTTCAAAAGATTAAGAAATAATTAACACAGACTCACAGAATCACAAAATGGTTGAACTTGGAAGGGACCTCTGGAGATCATCTAGTTTAACCCTCATGCACAAACAAGGTCACAGGACCCATCCAGACAGAGTTTGAGTATTTCCAGAGAAGGTGTCTCCACAACCTCTCTGGGAAACCTGTTCCAGTGCTCAGTCACCCTCACAGTCAAGAAATCTTAGCTCATGTTCAGGTGGAACTTCTCGTGTTTCAGTTTGTACCTGTTGCTTCTCATCCCATCACTGGGCACCATGGAAAATAGTCTGGCCCCATCCTTTCAGAACCTCTCTTCAGATATTCAGATACTTATATACATTGATAAGATCCCCCTCAGTCTTCCTTTCCCCAGGCTGAACAGTCCCAGCTCTCTCAGCCTTTCCTCATAGGAAAGAGGATCCAGTACCTTAATCATCTTTGTAGACCTTTACTGGAATCACTCCAGTAGCAACATGTTCCTCCTGTACTGGGGAGAACTCCCAGAACTGCACACAGCCTGCCAGATGTGACCTCAACAGGACTGAATAGAGGGGGAAGATCATCTCCTTTGGATGGCAACACCCTTCCTAATACACTCCAGGATACCATTAGCCTTCTTGGCCACAAGGCCACATTGCTGCCTCATGGTCAACTTGTTCAGGTCCTTCTCTGTAGCTAGTCTCCAATAGGTCTATCCCCTGCTCTGGTCCTTGGGCTTATTCCTCCCTAGGTGCAGGCCCCTGCACTTGCCTGTGTGGAATCTCTGTATTGAACAGGAAGTTCCTCTCTGCCCATCTCTCCAGCCTGTCCAGATCTCTCCGAATGGCAACATAGCCCTCTGTGGTATCAGCCACTCCTCCCAGCTTTCTATCATCAACAATATTGCTGAGGGTCCATTCTCTCTCTTCATCAGAGTCGTAATACCCCAATCCATATTTCTTTTTAAATTTCCCCTTTCACATAAGCATTGACTACTCTGCTTAGAACAATTGTAATATTTCAATGAATGAATTTATTCAGAGCAGGCCTAATCTCATAAGATTTAAAAGCATAGTAAATTATGCATAACAACAACAAAAAAAAAGTATTTTATATAAACCAAATGAGATATGTAGCAAATGAATATTCAAGAAATTTGCATGATTGAGGTCTACAAAATATAGGAATAATATATTGAATATATATAATATATATAGCTTTTTATCTCCTGCTAGCAATGAATATTATTTAAATGAGTGAATAATCAAAGACATTTCAATACCTTCCTGTCATGCATTAGCATATTAAACCACATTTTGTGGCTGCGGGTGGGTCTCACTAGGAAGTGGTGGGAAGGCCCCATTGGGCAGAGAGAGTGCCCTTCCCTCCCCACTCTCCTGGGGCAGGAACCTGTCCCATACCCATGGTCAGCCCAGAGTAATACATTGGTTTTAATGCCTTTGTCTTTTGTGACCTTGGCAGGGCGCCTTGATAGCTGCCCCCAGGCAGCCCAGACAGGTGCAGATCCAAGAAAATATGCTTACATATAAATTTTGTGATTAAGAAACACATATAAAATTGTGATAAAAAACTACATTTGGTGACTTTTATCAGGTTACATGATTAAACACAAAGGTCTGGCCAGAGTCAGAGGACCAGAGACAAACAGAGGAAGCCCTATAATCTGAACAGGTTACATGTACAAAAACCTGAGGGGAGGATGTAAGGAGAATGGGGTCAAACTCTTCTCAGTGGTGGCCAGCAACAGAACAAGGGTTAATGGGTATAAATTAAAACACCGGAAGTTTCATCTCCATGTGAGGAGGAGCTTCTTTCCTGGGAGGGTAACAGAGCCCTGGAACAGGCTGCCCAGAGAGGTCGTGGAGTCTCTTTCTCTGGAGATCTTCCAAACCCACCTGGATGCGACCGTGTGCCACGTGCTCTAGGTGTCCCTGCTTGAGCAGAGGGTTGGACTAGATGACCTCTAGAGGTTTCTTCCAACCTCAGTCATTCTGTGATTCTGTGAATTGTTCAAATGAAGCACCCTGACTTATTACTCCCACAGCTATGAGAACAGGATGACTATCTCCATGCCCCAATGTGAAACTCACCAAGATTTGAGGGTCAATCAAAGAACTCAACCCCAAAACACTTAGGTTTATTGCCTAACAGTGTATAGAACTTGTGATGGGATAAAGGGAAAAAAAATAAATGGGGATTTTGTAAAACTTATAAAAGGGATGTTTTTAATGGTATTGTGGGAACGTGCATAAGACTTGTTACGGGATATTTAGGAGCCACCAAGTCAGACATCAAGTCAGGAGTGCAAGCTAAAGGATAGCCTGGGGCTCTTTAAGCCAGCCACTAGACGGACGTCTGATCTAAGCCAGCTACCAGAGATACTTGGTGGTCTGGAGTCCAACTACTGGGGATATCGTACTTCACTCCAGCAGCTGGAGAGTAGTTGCAGCGGCAGGGATTTCTGTGTCCGGATGCCAGCATCTGGGTGGACTGGGAAAAAAAGAAGATGGACTCATTTTGACAGCTGAGGAGACCTACGGATACAGGGCCATTTTCTAGCTAGACTGGGTGCCTAAGACTGCTAGAGGAGTTCATAGTGATTAAAAATATGAGCATATTCTGTTACTAGACTTCAGTTATGACTAGCTAGAAAGGAAGGAACCAGGTCAGACTGTGCCATTCACCTTTTTTTTTGTTTTTGTCTGCATTGATCTGTGTGGCTGTGTGTGCATGTGCGTGTGTGCGTGTGTGTGTGTGCGTGTGTGTGTGTGTGTGTTTCTCCTTACTACAAATGCAAGCTCAGTCTTGATACTGGTTGGACTTTAGGACACAGAGAAGTAGCAGCCTAACAATTAGCAGGTCCTCACATTTGTTAACCTCTAACAACCTCCCAAATGCAGAAATTGACCCTTTTTTAGCAGAATTATTTTCATGACTACAAAGTGCCTATGACCAGGTCTACGCAAACCAGAGTAGCTAGATAACCTCTTCCAGTTTGCACATGGTTAATATCCAAAACAGAAGAATAGACTAAAGTACTAAATGATTTGTGAGACAAATGACTTTTGGATAACTGTAGACAAAACTGTTTTTATTTCATTCTGGAAAATACCAAGAAAGATGAATGACAGCTTGCTTTTCATCTTTTTACCCTTTAGCTTTTACCTTTACTTTTTTAAAGAAAGTAGAAAACCTGAATTGAGGTTTTGCTTTAGTTAGCCTGAGAAAATCCACATCTTTTTCCTCCCTATTCTTGGGTGTACTTCAGCCTCTCTTAAGTCTGTTGAAGCTAGGTAACTGCTGAAGAAGAAAGACAAACTTTACTGGAAGTCAGAGGGGACAGCCAAGGCATGTATCCCTCTGCCCTAGGAAACTGCTTATGGGTGCAGTAAACTACGGAACAAAAGGAATGCTGTATATAAAACAATGAATAATTTCCAGAACTTTCCAGAAGTCTTTTTTTTTTT
>WBNA01000508.1:84979-97806 GCA_013398345.1 Nothocercus nigrocapillus | reverse complement strand
AAAAAAAAAAAAAAAAAAAAGAAATCTATTGGGAAAAAAAAGGAATGAAATTTGCATTTCTCCACAAAGTAGTCTGAGTGCTTAGAATAAACACAAATCAATGATTATTCCATGCAAACTGGAATTACTCCAAGAGCAGGGCTTGAGTATCCAGTCTTTTTTTTGGATCCCATCAGTGACTTCCCAGAGTTATAACAGATTCTGAATTTACAAATGAAAGTTCACCATCCTCTTTTTTATATAAACAGCTATGCAGACATGAAGATTTAGTCCTTAATCCTGCAACATATTGACAGTCTTTGTTGCAGTTTGAAAGCCGCAGTGGTGGGGAGGGAAGGAGATATCAAATACTGTGTTAGCTATACCCCCAACTCCGGCAATATCGGATTCATGAACGGTCTGTTGACCGTAGGTCCAATCGCCTTCCTAGGAGTGAATCGAGTTCCCAAATAGTGTGATCAACTATAAGCTCGACTCTGGCAGTACTGGATTCACAAACAGCCTGCTGACCGTAGGTCTGATCATCCCCTCAAACAAGTAGTCGAGTTCACAAACGGCATGATTTATTAGCAACATTTACAAAGCAGGTTTCGAATGTCAGTACAGGAAATTCTCTACTACAGCATGGGGTTTTTAGCTAGCTCTGATGTACAAATGTTCAATCATCACTCGTCCCGGAAAATAGGAGAGAGCTCTCAGTCTCAAGCCTCCTCAGGCAGTGCCCCAACCCGAGGGGAGGAAAGGAGGATCAGCCCGTCGACTGATCCAATATTTATGATGGAATCTTCCTTCCTCCCTTCTTTTCCTCCTTAGTTCACCTTTTATACTTTCTTTAGATTCAGGTGGAGCTTGAGTGACTACAGTCGTACTTGCTATTGTTATTGATTGGTCCAAAAGTCTCCCGCTTTCATTTAAAGGTACAGTCAGTCGAAAATCTAGAGCGCGTGCTCAGTGAGGAGCGGTCGTACCTCGGAGGCGGGTAACTTTTGGGATGGAGGTGTGTGTTGGCATTATAATGAGCTTGTAATGAGCAAAGCTCAAGCAAAGTTCATCCCAAAGGAGTGATTTGCCACCCCTGCTGCCTCAGCACCAGACATGTTATCGTGTATCTCCCATTGGGCAGCTGCTGTGCGGCTGATCAGAGGCCCAGCACAGGGAGTGCAACAGAGTTTGGCCACAGTGTCTTCCCTCCGCTCCACCCTCCGTTACTCCCCTCTGCAGCTGCGGGAGGGCAGACTGTGCTGCCTAGGGAACCGTGGAGGAGAATTGCTCTTTTCCAGCAATTCTTCCACAGCCTTCCAGGAAAAACTGCCTACCTGGAGATTTTTAGTAAGTCGCAGAATACCCGGCTAGGCTTCTTGCTGTTTATCATCAGGATTTCTATTATTTTTCAGAAACGGACCAGGGACTAATCTGTTCTGATCTACTCAACAATATTTTCAAAATTATTACATATTGTGAAAGTTTTTGCCTTAGCATTTTAAGTGAGCTTTTGAAGACAAAAGAAACTCACGCCTGAGTATTGATAAAATTTAGGAATAGGATACAAATATACCTCAAATTTAAGAATAAGATACGTAACTACCCAAATCTCATATCGATTGGAATTTGAGTGTCAGAGCCATCCAACTTATCTGTGTATTCCTAAATTCATTAGGTAGTCCTCCATGTATCTTAAATATGTAACTGTTGATAACTCTGATGTGAGTTTACACACTTGATTTCTATGGAATTATTTTTGTTGAATTGGGAAGTGAAAAAATATTTTACTATAGTACTAAATCAAATGGGTGATTTATCGAGATTATATTTCTTTCTTTTCTTGTAACGATGTTACAAGATGTGTTAGATGACATGATATCCATGACATATTACTAATCTGTCGTGTTATGTCTGATATTATGGTACTATAATGATTATAGTAATTATTAAGCAACACATAGCAAAAGTATCAATAATAATTGTTTTTAAATCTATATTGAAAAAAAAACTGAAAAAAAAAAAAAAGAGGAAGATTCTAAAGGTAAACAAAACACCTCAGCTTTATACTGCTATGTGGTAGTGTTCTTAACAACTGGTGTCCCAAGTTGTGGGAGACTGTTATTCTCCATAACCACTGAATCTGAGTACAGATGAGAATGAAGCCTAAATATTTAAAAAGTATTAATTAAATGGACAGTATAAACCCAGATACTACAAAAGTATAAAGATAACATACAGATATTCCTCTCAGGCATGGGAGTAGAGCACAACAAAACATCAAATCTTCCCCATGTCTGTTTTTAACACTTTCAGCATTCTGTTGTAGCATAATATGATACTGTTGAAATCACATGATCCAAAGAAGTTAGAAGGATGTGGAACACAGATTTGGAAATGTTTTACTATATAAAATCTATTAGAATTGCATATAGGTAAGCTCTTTTCAAGTAATGTTGTCATCAATTCTCATCCAGACTGTTCCTTAATACCTTACACTCTGCTGCAAAGATGTAGCACTCCCACTTCCCTTTTATATATTATCCCAGTTAATGATGATGACTGCAAGGAAAATCTAAGTATGATATTTTATTATTTTAATGTTTATGCATTGATAATTCATCAGGCAGAGAATGAGTTGATAGATGTAGTGCACAATCTTGTTTTTTTCTTTTTTTTTTTTTTTACATGCTAGTTAGGATGAAGACTCTCTCCCTTAAATGTGTTTTTCAAGAGGTTTGAAAGTAATTGCTTCAGAACTCGTGCATACCTGATGGTCTTGAATGGCTGTTTTTACAAGGGCTTCTTCATGATTAAGCAGTGATATCTGCAGTATGATTCAGCTGTAAGAATGTAATCAATCTTTGTAAATATTTAAGTCATATAGTAATCTGTTATTTCAACTAGAATCTTCCATTAGGTTGATTGTTCTGTGACAGTAACAATCAGTAATGCTCATTATTATCTCTCAAAGTAATAAATGCCTGTATTACTCTTGGCATTATACGGCCATATAAGTCCTGCTTTTATGTCTTTTCAAATAAATTTTAGATGAATTATTTTCAATTCAATCAGTGATGCTTCTTGCTAATAACAAAATATTTAGAAAATCAGTCATTATGTCTGTATGAGGTCTGTGAGGGCTCTGTCAGCAAAAAATTAATCCAAGAAAATTTTAGAAGATCCAAAGGAAAAAGGTTCCTTGAGTACCTTATATTTCCTTCTGCTTCAGGTTTTGGAAGTTGCTTCATCTTTAAGGGAAAAAAAAAAAAATATGTGTGTTGTAAGAAAACATCTAGAAGATTCATGAAAACATAAACAAGTTAAATCTGTAATCCCATAAATCTAAGCTCTAGATCCTTAAAATGCAATTTTAGCTGCAAAACATCCTTGAGAGTTGTTGAAATGCCCATGTATCTGGGTGCTGATACTGGTGAAGTTACAAGTTACTTCTGGCATGGATATACTCTGTGCTGAATAGTTTGACTTTGTCATGTAGGAAGGGCCCAGCATAGGCTGCCAAGTAAGTATCTACTCTCTCTCAACAGCAAAGATAACCAGTAAACATTCCCAGAGCACAGATAGCTGTGAGGGGAATAGAACTCACTTAACCCTCTTGCTACCAAGTTCATGTTACCACATCTCAAATGTGTTAGAACATTACCTCAAGTTATGGAAGACTTGTATTCAACTACTTTCCAAGAGTGAACATATTGATAAATGAAATACAGTTATCATAATTTCTCAGGACATATAGGATTTTATACTTCCACATCTCCCTGTTTAAAATTCCTTCCTCTTTGCATAATATAATTAAATATTCATTGGTCCAGAAAGAAAAAGTGACTCCCTCATCTGGCTTAATTCACTATTTAATACTAAGTAATTATTGTTAGATGATTGTGAAGCTACGATATCCCTCAGTGAATCCTATAATGCTTTAATTAGAGAGATGTGCTTTGACTCATTCTAACGCATTGTCTTTCTACTTTTATAGCAAAGTGAAACAGATTTTTCTGTACTGCTTGGGAGAAACTCTCCTCTAAATATAGCGTAGTGTAGCTGCTAAAATATTCACCTGGAAGGTGCATAGTATAGCTGTAATTTAATGGCACAAAAGAAAGAATTCACACTTGAATTTCTCAATGATAAATTAAATTTTAACAATTAAATTATTTTGCAGAAAGTATTTTAAATCCACATTTATTATAGATGTCAAAATACACACTTTTAACTACATTTTGGCAACTCTCCACTATGCATTTGAGGATTATTATTATCTCAACACCGGCTTCTACTTTCTAGATTAAAAATATATTAATTCAATTTTTCTTCACATTCTAGACTTTCTAGTATTTTATCTAGTCCTGACAGAGTGAGACAGACTGAAGATATATTAATGAAGTTTTCTAATGAGCTTAACAAGTATTTCAGTCCAAACCAATAAATATATCATGTACGCTGAAGGAAATACTAGCTCTATATTGTAGCTCTTGAGTTCTTCCAAATTAATTTTTTTGAAAGGGCACTAATAGTGTCACAGATTTCAAAAGTGATAGAAAAAATGACTTTTTGGATCTTCCATTGCAATTTGTTGAAATGAACAGATACATTTTGTACATTAATCGTATTGGAGCTTTTTATACTTCTGCGTTATTGTACAGATCTGATGTGTGTGCGTGTGTGTATGTGTATGCACACATGTGTGTGTATAGACAAATGGAATACTAGTTTCTGACATATATGTGTATTTTGAGCTTCATATCTAATCAGAGAACAATGTGGTACGTCTAGTTTTGTAGCTATTAAGAAAGACATATTTTACAAAAATTGATCATATTATAGATAGGAACATGATAGGAAATATCAATGATCTTATTATTTAAAATGATAATTTAATCTGAATATATAATTTGATTATTTAATCAGATAAGAAAAGTTGATATTTATAAAATTAGATATCTCTTTCAAAATAAAGTGATATCATACATCAACTGTTTTTTTGTCTAAGTTAAATTCTCAAATCAAAAGATGAATGTTTTTATTTTATATAATATTTATTTTCTTAATTTCAAAAAAAATCAATTATGTTAAAATTGTTCATATTTAGAATTCATTTTTTAGCACTACATATACCATTTTTCGAAATAGGAATAAGTGATCTTCTATCAGAGAACATTCTGTTTTTGTAACTTAGAACAGCAGTTGCACTGTTATAAGAGATCCAGATGAAGGTAAACATAATGCAATCTTGCACTTAATGTCTCTCATTTAGAAAATTTAGATGGAAGCAAAAAGACAATGAGACATCTGGGTTAGTATCCTAAAAGTTAACTTTTGTTTCCTAAATTTTCTGTAGTATAGGACAAAGAGGATTAATGACTCTTGGCATTTGCGGTAAGAAAGCAACTGCTGTTACTTGTTGCCTGACCTCCTGCTCTGCAACAGGAGAAACCTCAGCTGATGACTGCATCAGGCTGCTTACAAATGACCTAGTCAACACATTTATGTTTCCACATTTGTCCTACTATTAAAGAAAATAAAAATGTACAGTTACTGATACAGTTTTGTTGTTGTTGTTTCAGTTTCTCATCACTGATAACTATGGTAGACCTTGAGATAAGAGGTCTCTGCTGTCCTTTTTCTTCCTCTTCCTCTTCCTCTTCCTCTTCCTCTTCCTCTTCCTCTTCCTCTTCCTCTTCTCCTTCTCCTTCTTCTTTTTTTTTTGTAGTTACTGATACAAATAAGTTATCTTTCAAATAAGTTCTTTCTCTTCTTTCATAAAACACAATTAATACACTGGAGGTTTTAAAGACAGTTTTCTAAGGGTGAAAGTCATTCACACGGCTCTTTTCAGAGTACTTTCTAGGTTTTCAGTGTACTTTCTGAGCTGTTTCTTTAGGACTGGATTCGGGTTTATGGTTGGTGTTTCATTGTATCTGTTTGTCACATAACATTAACCTTATGCTTATTCCACATATGTCCTTAGCTGCAGTTTTACAATACTATTATGAACTTGAGCACCACTGATACCATACTGCTTAATCTGGTGCTCTCTACAGGTAGTCAATAAGTATTATTTGCATACCTGGCCTACTATCCAACATTGCTTTTATTTTGGTTCAGATTATTCACCTGGAAACAAACATACCCAACTAAGCTTATAAAACTTCATGATTATTGTTATTTCATTTATTATTCGTGCAACATTTCTTTTTTCTTCAACTTTCCATTCCCATAATGAACTTTGGCAAGGGATACAATTTATACCTTTTCCTTCATAAAGGACATATTAAGCAAATTGTTTGAAACAAGACTGAGTGTGCATGCTATTCAAAAATAGTAAACTGATAAGATTCTTGGCTGATATGCCCTAGAAGGAGAACATTTTTTTCAGATTATGCTAAGAAATCACTGTAGGCAAAAAAATCCCTTTTTTTTTTTTTTTTTTTTTTTTTCTGGGATCAGACTTCTTTCCTTTTTTGAGTGATTCCTTACACACAAATCATTCTGAAATACAGCCTTTCAAACAGTGTTTGCTGCATAGCTGAAATCTGTCCATAGCAATAGCAACGGTGCAATGAGAACTATGTCATCATCAAGATTGCAAGTCCCTATGAGTAGTAAGTCATGCAAAGTGGGCAGGAGACCTGCATGAATGAACAAGGAGCTCCTGACAAAACTCAAATAGAGTATAACTCAAAACTCAAAGTGAGTATAGAGAATATGGAAAAGGGGCAAGAGACTTGGGAGGAATATCAGAGTATACAAGGATGCAATGAGGAAGGCTAAGGTGCATTTGGAATTGAATCTGGCAAGAGATGTCAAGGAAAAGAAGACTTCTTCAAATACATTGGTAGCAAAAGGAAGACTAGTAAAAATTAAGATCCATGGCTGAATGGGGAGGCTGCTCTGGTGAAGAAGAATATGGCGGAGGCAGAGTTACTGAATGCCTTCTTTGCTTCAGTCTCTAGTTCTAAGACCAACCCTCAGGAATCCCAGGCCATGGGGATGAGAGAAAGTCTGGAGAAAGGAAGACCTCCTCTCCATGAAGAAGATTAGGGTTAGAGATCATTTAGACAAACCTGGAACCCATAAATTCATAGGCCCTGGCGGGATGAACCTAGAAGAGGTGCCTGAGGAGTGGAAGAAGGCTAGTGTCACTCAGGTCTTCAAAAATGTTATTAATTCTATACATAATTCAAATAGTAATAAAATGTAATTAATTTTAAAATGGACTTAGTGAGAACAGTGGAAAAAATACCGAGAAAGCTCTGGTTCTAGTTGTTATTATGGTTCTACAAAGAAAGCTACAAACACTGTATCTAGATTTTAGCTAGATTTTATATATCTATATTTCTTTTTTTTGTTTGTTTGTTTGTTTTTTTGTTTTTCTGCAATGAAGAATAAAATCATTTTTAAAGTCTGGGGAAATACTTTGGCTTTCCTATAGAAAGAACAGTATATTTTCAGGCCACAAAACCACCTGGCAAATTCTTTGATCTGCTGCTACTCTGTGTATGTATGTATGACAATCCTCCCTGCACATGTTTGTGATAAAATTACCCTTTTCTGTTCTGTAGCTGTCAGTGCTCTATTCAAATAAATAGAAACAAATCTTTTCATGTAAATCTAGCATGTTTCATAAACTTCTTTCTATACTTTATAAAAGATTTCAGTAGAAGGCCATTTAGGAAAATTAAATTATTTATATTTTATTCAAATTTTTCCCTTGAGCAACAACATCTGAAGAAAACTCACTTAAAAATTAGGCAGAACACAGCAGTGCAACTTTTTGTTTTTGTCAAATGAGAGAGGAAATAAATAAAATATGTCTGAAATTTAATTCCCTAAAAGGTAAGAATATCTGTATTGAATTAAAAAAAAAAAAAAAATTGGCCCAGCAATGTCATTACAATACTGATCAATAGCTAACGTTTAATGAAGTATATAGGAACAAACAAACAAAACTGATACTTTTTCAAGATATTTCCAAGCCTACAGCAAGGTGTTGCTTGTTTGTCTTCAAGAAATGTTATCTCTATTTGTGTTGGTATTTCCACACATCCTGGATGGATTAATTTTCTATATTGTGCAATTAACTGCTTTTTAGATACCAAAATGTTGGCTTCAAAAAGTCTATCATAACTTTAGTGAAATTCGCACTTCATCTGTGCATTATGTGAGAAAGGTATTGCTTTGTATTTGCATCCTGCTGTAATTTTTTGTTTGTTTGCTTGAGAATCCATTGTTCCTATATTTCAGGAGAGACTGAAGAAGTATTCTCTGATGAATTTTTTCATGCTGCCTATGATTTTATATTACTTTGTCGTATCTTCTCTCAGTTATACCATTTAAATGCTAAAGAATGCTTTTCTGATTAGTTACTCTTCTTTCAATAACTCTGTCAAAGTTATTTCATAGAATTTTATTTTATAACTGCAGGATATTATTCCTGAGTGGTAATTGTCAAGCCAGAAACCATCATCACATGTACAAAATTGAAAATATTGTATCTGGGGTCCAATGCTTTACAATTTTGCTTTAAATTTTATCTGCCATTTTATTACCCAGTTGTTCAACATTGGCAGGACTATGTTTATTTCTTCATAGCTAGATCCATATTTAGGTTCCTAAGATTTTCATCAAACTTTATCTGTATATTTGTCATAATTTCTTCCAGGTCATTTTCAAAGCTACTGAACAATCTAGGCCTAGCAAAAGATCTGTCTACCAACCTTTCTGTTTGCTTAATATTGTGAATTGATATGAATCTCTCATGAGTTTTATTTCTTTCCTCTTTGGACAGGTGATTGGGAAAGACCTATAACTATATCCACTAAAGAGAGAGGAAAAAAAAAAAAATTTCTACTAGTAGAAAATAATAAAAGTAGATTTTCTACTTACCTTTTCTAAGATGAAATTATTATGAGGTAAACTGAAAAATACTTCCTGAAAATTATTCATAATTTTTACTTATTTTCTTAAGTCCTTCATATTTTCTCAAGTCATTCTTGGCACATTTGCTTAGTCCACCTAAGACTTATTTCTTCCAACAAAGTTAGGACATACTTGAGGGTTAATTCTGAGTAGAGTAAACCTCTAAACTTATTTGTGATAGCTCCAGATATAGATTAGCTTATTCTGGAAGTACAATAAAGAACAGAACCTAGATTTGTTTTTATCCGAAATATCCCAACTAGTAGGAAATGAATAGTCTCCACATGTAGAATTAGAACTACTTAATATAAAAAATCCTGGATGAGAAGAACCTTCTATTATTATGGAGGAGATCATTTTGCAGAGATAGAGTCTTGCTAGTGAAATCTGAGAATGAAGTGGGGCACAAGTTTTCAAACAAGGAATATTTTCTTAGCTAATCTTAGGTCAGTGAATCTAATCCAGGATATTATGTTTTGGAATTTAAATTCAAGTTTAAACATTTTAGGGAATTCCAATTGTTAATAGTTTAATTAATGGTTTACCTGAAGGATTTACATTGAGTTGAATTGTTTGTTTAATGCACTTTTTAATATTTAGCTAGGTAGATTTCAATACCCAGGTGGAAAGAGCCTCTCATTTTTTCACTCAATGTCATACTCCAGCACATACTTGTGCACTGAAACATTAAAAATACAAGTTCCTGCTGTACCTTACTTTGTCAGATGCCTACTTCTGTGCATGGCTGCAGATGCAGACATAGCAATAAACAAAATTCTTTAGGGAAATCTCTCCCTCACTTACAAAGGCTTGATTATAAATCCAAACAATCCTTCCAAAGGAGAATTCTGATGAAGCTCATTGAACAACATCGAAGACAGCCTTTACATGAAGCATAACAGAGGGAAAGTCTCCCCCTTTCCTCTCTGTCTTCTGAGAGAATATGCCACTGACTGAGAGTGCAGTCTCCAGAAAGGTAACCCATGCTCCTGCAAAGTTGTACAAAAAGCTTATTTTTTTTTCTTTTCAGGGGCATCTCTGGTAAATGTATTCCAACATTGTTGATGAGTACAAACCATATGAATTAATATTAAAATATGAATTACTCCTGCACTGAATATGAATCAGCATATTTACTGAATTTTCTAAAGGAGATTTGCTTGGATGAAGGTATACGATGAATTAAAAATGAAGCTTCTTCATTATAGCCTGGTACATTGCAACTGGTTTATATCCCCTGTGGAAATGCAGTTTATTTCCCTATGCTATTGTAGAATGAAAAAAAAAATATTTTCTAAACCAACATTTCATTAAAAGAATTATGCTTGAGATTCTTGAAAAAAAAAAAAAAAAAAAGTCATTTCTTAAGTACTGCACTATAGTGGTTTAACATTTTCACAAGAAATGCATGTGTATCCCAGGAAAATATGCATTATTTTTCATTGCAAAGTATCAAGTATGTCAAAGAATGTCAGACAATAAAACAATCTATACCAAAAGAAAAACAGCTAACTGAGTAAATAAAATAAAATATGCATGTATGCTGATTTAGTTTCAAAAAAAAAAAAAAAAGAAAAATATTACATCTGCACCTTTTCAAAGCGAATATTCTGACTTGTTTCAGAGAGATAACTAGAGGCTTAAGTTCAAGAGACCATTCAAATATGTTTTCAGTTATTTATAAAAGATCATTAGGGACATTGTTAACCCATCACCATTTAATTAATTGAAATCTTATTAGTTACCATCACTGACAGCTCAAAGGCAGGCATATATCCTATTGTTTTTGACAAAGCTCATGTAAATCAGGCTGGAACCCATGTAAATCAGGCCGGAGAGTTTGGCACAGTGTCTGGGACTGTCTCATCTTTCTAAGAGCTGACATTATAAATCTCATTCATTTTATAAATCTCACACACACCTACAGCACCTGATTGTGCTTTAAGAGTCTTTCTTGATAGCGTTTTGGTAGAAAACCATCACGTTTCAGTATCAGTCATTCCCCAATATCACATAGGGGTCCAGTACAAAATGCTACTAAACTTTATATTGGCCAGATATTTTCATCTTTTTCCTTTATTACTAAATGAAGGTTCAAGAATATTTAAATCACAGTTTTCCTGCTTATGATAGGGAAGCACCTTTTGTTTGGCAATTTTTTTCTCTTTTAATATATGGAAAAATGTATAAATAGAAATATGTTCAAGGGGTATGAATCTGACCTCTCGTAAAACAAGCCCACTTCTGGTAAGAAAACCATTTTGAATTCAATTAAAGAAATTTCACGTAGACTTTTCCTCTAGGTAGGTATTTTGAATGAAATGCTTTTTTTGTTTGTTTGTTTTTGTTCTGTTTTGTTTTGTTTTTGTGTGCCCCTGAAATAAAAAAAAAAATAAAAAAAGTTGGAAAAGAAAGAAAAAAAAGAGAGAAAGGAAACAATTCACTTTACCAGCTTTCTCTGAGTGAAAAGGAAACCCATGTAACTGCATTAAGCTCAGTCTAAGAGTCTGACTTGAAAAGCGTACTTGAAAAGGATAGAATCATTTTCTGCTCTGCTGACACAGTTTCAAAGTAAAAATTGTCCTGTTTCTGTTAGGAAACTATTATATCTTGAGGCTAATCCATTTCCTGAGCATTTGGAGAATGTTTTATCAGATGGGCAAAATGAATATTACCTATTCTTGGTTCAGTCCTTTAGTCCACAGAAATATATTAGAGCTTACAGGTCCACTTCACTAGACACAAATATAAATATTTTCAAGAATACTGTGTATGGACAGGTGGTACATATGTCTTGTTTCTAGGCTTATAAATGGTATCACTCTTAATTTAGGATAGAAACCTTAGTTTTAGGAACTGTGGCAAAAGTCTCATTGCTTATTTGCTTGTCTGTCCTCAGTTTCCCGCTGCCACTACACCCTGACAAGCTGAACATCCTGCAGTCAAGGTCAGTATTAGTAGTGAAGTATTTCAAGGAATATTTAGCCTTATTCTTCTTCAGGACAACCTTCCATGTGTTATATTTTGGTTCATAATGCATTTATGTTTTCATTCACTGACTTTTGATGATACAGAGAATGCTGTTCTTCACCTAGGGGTGAACACTAAGGGAAGTGTTATGAAGATTTGATTTCCCATTTGTTGTGAATATTGCAAAAATCTCCAGATAGATGCGGTATTTCATGGCGCATGCTGCTGCTTCTTAAGAAAAGCCCCTTGCAAATATGTTTCCTGGTGCAGTTTTCCTCCATTTAAATAACCCTGCATGATGACAGCGTGGAACTTTTATTGAGCCAAGCTTAACACTGTAAAAAAATATTTGAGGAAGTTTTTGATAAAAAAAACAAACAAACAAAACCTCAAAAGATAATATCAGAATACTTTATACTTTCACAGTTTTAGAAATGAATTTAAAATGCATTTTTCAGATGGCTGACAACAACAAATTATAACAAGAATAGTTCAAAAATTTTAAGAAAAGTTAGTATTTAGTTTAACAATTTTACATTCCCAGGATTTCACTGTTCTATGAAATTTTAGACCAAGTAGTGTTTTGTTTTGAAAGATGAAAATAGGAATGTACTGAGCAATTTTGGATAAACATGTGTTGTACTTACTATTGCTAATTCCAAATGTAATTTTTCAATGTTTCACTGTAAAAGTACTCACACACTCTGAAATATGATAAAAGAAAAATGAGTAACTCTTAGTATGACCTTGAATGTATCTAAACCTTGTTTCTATGATAAATGCAAGCTCACATTTAGAATCTGACTACACTTTCATCTCTCTGTAAACAGTTCTAAGAAGGATCAAGTGAAAGAAAAGGCAACACCTCATAGAATCATAGAATCATAGAATGCTTAGGGTTGGAAGGGACCTCTAGAGATCATCTAGTCCAACCCCCC
>WBNA01000508.1:55272-72606 GCA_013398345.1 Nothocercus nigrocapillus | reverse complement strand
GTAACCAGGTCACCCACCCCATTCACCAGCGAACCCACATTTTCCCTGATCTTCCTCTTGCTATTAATATATTTGAAGAAGTTTTTCTTGTTACTTTTAGCATCCCTTGCCAGATCGAATTCCAACCGTGCCTTAGCTTTCCGTGTCGCTTCCCTGCATTCCCTTACAACGTTCCTGTATTTCTCCCAAGGGGCCGGTCCTTTTTTCCACACTCTGTATACTGCCTTCTTCTGGTTGAGCATTGCCACAAGTAAATGTTCAAATATTGCAAAGTCGTTATTATAAAATAAAATACACACATTATCTGTTAATAAGAAGAAATAAAAACAATTAAAGCATAAGTGCTTCTTGTTAAAACATAGTATTAGAACAGAATGTTGTGGCACATATATTTGTTGTCCGGAAGGTCTGGATTTTTGATTACTCTGACTTCCAGAAGACAGAAGACTAAGAAACTATAAATGTCCTACAGGAATATGAAAGACATCACTTTTCAGGGAACTTAAGAAGATTACTTATGACACAAATCATTTGATCAGCTCTAGCTTAGATTAGCCCTAGCTTTATAGGAATTTGGTAGATTTATTCAATTCCTTTTTTCCCAGTTAACTACACGGGAAAAACAAGGGGGGATTTTTATGGGAGAGGTTGTTTGTTTTTTCCTAGATTATGTACTAGATACAGAGACAAAAGAGCAAATCCATATCATGCTATGGCTCTTGTACACTTTTAAATGTATTAAGGAGTTCTAATGCAGTAACAAAAAAGAAAAATACAGCTATTAATCCATACAAGCAGTAAAACACTAAAATGATAAACAGACAAACTTAGAATTGATTCATCCTTTTAACAGCATACAAATAAAGAAAACTTGATTCTTTAAGAAAAGCCTTATTTCTAAAGTAATATACATCTTTGGTAACTTCCTACTCTCTACACTCAGTTTTTCATTTGTAGAAAGGTAGGAAGACTTGGTCAGGATAAAAAACTTCAAATTATATTAATACCAGCAATATATTCATTATGTAGATATAATTTAAAAGCATGGTTAGATAGTCCTGTAGAGTTCTATGTAGCTTCTAACACCTCCAGCCTTTATATTTTGCTTCATCCACTGGGAACAAATTTGACAAAAATTGTATTTAAGGAAGACAAAAATAGAGAATGTAATCAAGCTGAGCACAGTCTCACTTTATCTGGCTAACAGACTTACAATGATTAGGACATACTGAAAGATTTATAAGGTTATATTATCAGCTCAGAAAACAATAATTACTACAGATGAAAGCAGACATAGACCCTATAATAACAATTCAAGAGAAACAATCAGGTTCAAATTGATCGTTGTGATTGCTATTGACACTTTTTGCTACACATGTTTGTTAACAAACGAGATCGAACCCTTTCAGAAAAGAAAGTATTATGAATATATATATATATGAAAAAACATCACTTATCAAATTAAGTTATTGTTAGAGCTAATCAATAGCCAAAAAAAAAAAAAATCTTATAATCTTCAGTTCATGATTTGATTAATTTTCTTTAGTGGTAAACAACGTACAACTAAAATATAACTAGTTAGAAGTAGTTCCAAGATTAATTCTGACTTTATACATTTCACATTGCATGAAAATGAACACTAGGCGGTATATCCATTGAAGTCTACAATCAATATGTAATTACCTGTACCACATTCCAGCAGTTCAGTGTAGATGAGAACTTGAAACATTTCTTTCTAAGAAATTCCAAGGGTAGATTCAATAACATCTTGAAAATTACTTTGGCTAGTCATTTGCATGCTTATTTTATAAAGATTTTCCACTCTTTACCCAACAACATTTTTATTAGCTTTCCAACAGGTCTGTTTTCTGATAATTGCACTTACCCATGAGGTGACAATCAGACCTGGTTTCCTTGAAATCGGTCTCCTGAAACATATCATAAGGCAGCATGTACATGGCAGTATGCGTACAGCTGTGAACAAGCTATACAGTATAAAGTAATGATAGTGTATTTTCAGTCCTCATTTATGGACATGAAATATTTTGCTGGTTTATGGAGTCAAAAACCGTTCATACAGCACTACAGCTGGTATAATTTTGCAAAAGGTACATCACACACCCAAGCCAAAAGAATAAGAAGAAATATAGCCACAAGACAATAGAATACAGTGTAGAAAAAACACCAAAGTATTTCCAGCTTCTTGGAAGAATCTTTTACTTTATTCTACTCTGTTTTCCATGTCCAAGCTAAGTAAATTAAAACCTGATCATCAATGTCTGTATAAAATATAGGTGCATCAGTGACATCAATATAGAAGTAGCTTGAAGGAAGAGTCCTCAGGGACTTCATTATATTACTGTTTTTTATAATTTAATTTTCAAAATTGAATTGAATCTAATTTCTGGTCTTTTTTTTTTTCTTTCAATTAAATGGTCTTCAATGAAATTTCATCTCTAACACATTGATCTATAAAAACATTTTTCATCTTGCAGCATGGATAGATTTGTTCAATAGCATAAATAAAATGGAATTTGTATGGGAATACATTTTTGATGGAAAATATCAATTTTTGAAACAAAAAAAAGTCTGATAGAGATGTGTGCCCCAATTTTTTTTTTCTTTTTTGGGTTGTTGTTGTTTTCAAAAATTCATATAACGGTTCCCCCTTTGGGCAGGATTTTCTCAGTTTTATGCTTTTCTGGCCAGACAGCTCAGGGTGAAGTCTGGGCTTTCCATTACCCCTACAAAAATTACTTCCTATGCAGGGAGAATAAAGAACTTGGGCCATCATCTGATAGCAGTACTCCATGAAACTCAAGCAACTCCAAGGTATATGGATGGAAAATTCATTGTTGAACAGAATCAAAAACTTTCCTATAATCAAGTTTTTATAACAGTACAGAAATATCTTAAAGTGAATTCATAAATGCTTTTCTTCTCTGCACATTTTTCCCTTTGAGAACAATCAGAAAAAAAAAATGAGCCAAAACTCTTTGTTTAAATAATGAGATTAATAACACACCCTCTGGAAAAAAAAGTAATAAAGTCTCTAAAACAAAGCAAAATCAGAAAATCGGAATTTTACTGGACACCATCTGGAACTCTTAAGAATGAGATTCTAGTTTCAGCAGAAATGACAAATACAGAACTTCTCTCTTCTATTGTTCTGTTATTTTATTGGTATTGTTGTCCCCTATGGTATGCTAAAAATACACTAAAAATAGATAAAGCCTACTTCTTTTGAGAATTTCTATTGTGAATTTAGATGAAAAACACATCAAAACAGCTTAAAGGAAAAAAAAAAATGAATGTCTAATGCCAGAACATTGCTTCCTTCTAAGGCTGCTTAAGCTATGCTTAAATTTGGGCATAATTTCTTTTTCCCTCCTCAGTACTGTGTTCCCAATGCTCCTCCGAGTATGAACATTCCACTGAGTTTGTCTTCTTGAAATGAACTATATGAACTCATCACTATGTGGCTTCTTCGTAGAACTGAAAATCTTCATTAATGAAACATACATTTAATCAGAAAGACATGTAGATAAAATTCCCACTTCTAGCACTATATCAATTTATCTAAGAAAAATTCACTACTTGATTGCTTAGAAAAAAGAATGAATCTACTTGATCAATGAATCTACTTGAAAGAACTTTCCAGTAAAGCGAATCCAATCCATGGTTAATCATAAAATTAAAATCAAAATAACACAAAAACATGAATGCTATCTTTCTGATGCAAGTTCTAGGTAGTAATCAGACAGTTTCTTTTCTAATGGAATCTTTTTTATTTTTATGAAAAAAAAAAGATATTATTGGTCAAGGAATAGAACAACAGATTCATCTGTCAACAGATCTATAGGTTGCACTATATATATAAAACAAAAATAAAAACCCAAAACCCAAAATCTCCTAAATTGCATATTTTAACTCATTATATGAAAAGCTGAAGAGCTTTTTTCATCTATTATATGCTCTTAAATTATTTTTTCCAATGAAAAAGAAAATTAATATTAATTTAGTTTTGATTTTCACAGAAATTATTCTCTTTGTAGATCCTACAAAACAAATACTGTTCTTTTTGCATCTCCTGTATTTATAGCATAAACACATACGCACACACAACCCTATATCTATAAATGGAATACCTGTTTTTGTTCTCAAACATATTGAATAATTTTTTATAATCCAAGCTATACCAGATTTTTTTCCTGGCTCCATAATCAATATTGCTCTCTCTTTAACTTCAGCTGTCAAGGTTTTGCTACATATCGATTGTTATGTATCAATTTAGTCTAAAAGCAGTGTTGTGTGTTTAGATATCTAATAACAATTTGTAGTCTCTTTCCTTAATTCTGATTAGATATTTATTTCCTCATACTTACAAAGTCTGGTGGCATGCATGAATAAAAATGCCCTAAACTGAATGGCAAGCAACTATGTGTTTACCTCTGCCTTGCATTTGCATAGAATTCAGCTTTATTTATAAATATAGACGCAGACTTCTCTCCCAGATGTGCTCCTGTAACTCAATTGTTTCTCTCCATATCCACATGAAGAGATCTGTACATCCACATGAACAAACTGGAATCAGTACAGAATTGGAAGATTTGATTTCTTCTGATTTTTAAAATGTCCTTAGAAGCAATGGCTAGAGCCTTATGAAAAGTACTTACCGGAATACCTATTTTCTCATCATCTAGCTGATAGAAATTAGGCCTCTCAATATTTTTGTGATGCTATTCAACTTTGTGTGCCCACAGATTCCTGGCGTACTTCAGCCCAGAGGTGGCTGCCCCTGGCCAACAACATGCCCCCGATCTGGTGAACGTCCGAGGCTATGGGTCTGCGATGCTGGACAACTACCTGTTCATTGTCAGGGGTTACCGGATCACCAGCCAGGAGATCTCCGCTGCCCACTGTTACAACCCTTGCCTCAATGAGTTGAGTCAACTGGCTTCAATGAACCAGAAGAGGTCCAATTTTAAGCTTTTAGCTGTAAACGGAAAGCACTATGCCATCGGTGGTCAATCCCTTTCCAACCTGGAGTGTTACAACCCAGAAAACGACTGATGGAATTTTGTGGCGTCCATGCCAAACCCTCTTGCAGAATTCTTGGCTTGAGAGTGCAAGGGCAAGATCTATGTTATTGGAGGATACAGGACATGAGACAGGAATATGAACATTTTGCAGTACTGTCCCACTTCTGATTCCTGGACCAACTTTGAACTGTGTGATGTCCATGTTCGAAAGCAACAGATGCNTTGGACCAAACCAAAAATCTGGCCAAAGTGAGGATGTGTTAACTGTGCAGTCTTACAACATTGCTACCAAAGAATGTCTCTACCTCAAAGAGAACACATCAAAATCAGGTCTTAACTTGACTTGCACTCTCCATAATGATGGAGTTTATATAATGAGTAGGGATATTACATTATCTACAAGCTTCAGCCTTTCTAAACACAGAGAAGGAACTGTCATGAGAAACAGCTATGCTACTTTCTCTAGCTCCCTCTGAGCTGATACTTTAGAGGGTACAGATTCTCTGGAGTCTGTCCCTTGCCAGTTTGAGCTCTCTTTGCATAACTAACTTGGGGAAAATTGAACTTGACATACTGGAGAATGCTGTCAAGAACCTCTAGTTTATTTTGGGGAATGCATGAAGCCCAGCATAGGAGAGTTGGAATCAAGTTAATTGCCATTCATATGGAATAGGCTCTGCAGCTTTGTAGATGCAATTATCAACAAAGACATTGTGGCTTATGCACTTTTCTATAGTAAGAAAAAAAAAAAAAAAAAAGGCAAGAAATAAATAACCCTGATTTCGGTTACTGTGCAGACTGATCTTCAGTTATGTCTCATGGGTACTGATCTGTTGGCAAGGACGAGCAGCATTATCATTGCTCTCCTTTCCCTTAAGCCCATCAGGATTTGTGAAAGTGCAGGGCTTTCGCTTTGGCCAGGGCTTTCATTTTGGCCAGGGCTTCACAAGAGCTTTGACAGTACAAGCTGCCCCAGAGATCCAGTGAATGAGCTCATCTTCTAGATATGCTGGCTACATGCTGTCCTGGACAGCTCTGACTTCTTTCTGGGCAGCAAAACCAGGCTGCAAGCCTTTTGGAGGAATCAGGATAGTAAATTGCTGGAACAGCAATTACCACAATGTTCCTGATGAGTGTTCTGCCACTGGGGGCCAACGACTCGAGTAACTCTGGCTTCTGCTAGTATAACCTAGCTAATGATTCATGCACAATAGATTCATCTATTCTTGGATAATCAATTGTCAGTAACAGGATTCTAGATTTATTTATTTTTCTTAATTGAGTACCAATGTGTTTCAAAACTAATAAATAGCTTCATGAAATTTAGCATTCTCGAAGGTTTTTATTTTTCTTTGCTTGTTTGTTTGTTTTCCCTGGACCAATTGATTACTAATGTTTCATGGGTATGAAACATATATTTAATCAGTCTGGGATAATTAATTTGAAATTTCCTGGGAATTTTATCTGTTATTTTACAATGTTCTAGCAATACATTCTGAAAGAATTATACCTGTAGGAGAAAAAATGTCTAAATGAATTCTGCACAAATAAACACACAAGTCATCCCCTGTTAAAGCATTTTTCACACATGGTTCATTAAAAAACCATCTTCCTGCATGTTCAGGAAGATCAAATATACTGAATTTTATACCACTGTTGAATCTTTCTAGTGCTTGTGATGATGAATTGCATATATTAGGAGTATTTTTTCCATACCTATGCTGTTCTGCAGACACTTACCTGCTAATACATACTGGCATAGCAGCCTAATAATAATAACAATAATTTGTTGTCTTGAAAATCATCAATTCCTGTTTAACAGTTTAACTAAGTAACTAATCTCAGCTATGAAAAGTCATAACAGGTCTGGAAAAAAATGAATAATATTGTGCTGTATCTGGAACCTATAAAGGCTGTAGACAGCATGCACATCTCCATGGACTTTCTCTACAAAGTTCCCATAACCGTGTTAACACAGATATTACCAATACTGCATGAATCATTCATTGAAGGCTTTGCATGACATAATTAACTTTGTGATCTACTTTTGCTGTACTCATAATCAGGGTGCTTTATCCTGGAATCAACCTGTTTCTTTCTTTCCTCCAAAAGTACATTATTTTCCAGGCTCACATTGCCTTCCCTTTCCAATGAAAGGTCACAAGTATCATCCCCCATATCCATGGGGACATTTCAGCTTTAATGTTATCTCTTCAGGGTTAGCTAGGAGTATACTACCAGCTGACTGACTGTCAGAAGTCACCTGCCATCTTACAATGGACAGTAGGATCCATAACAAGGTCACATTAAAGATCAGTACAGAATGTCTAGTTAACACAGAAAAGGAAAACAAGGTGAAGGACCTAGTGTTAAACATATTAAAAGTCTTCTATGAGCACATCAAAGACCATATATCTGTTTATGGTCTATTACTGTGGAAAACTCTTTGGGCTTTGAGGCCCAACAGAAGACAGATCTCCTTTCTGCAGAGCAGCTGCCATAGGTTGATCATTTCTTTGGAGATGCAGGAGTTTTACTGTGTTGCACAACTGGGTTGTTCTGACCACTCTGGATTCTTGCTACTGGTTTGCGACTTCCAAAGTGCCTTGTGGATAAAACAAACAAACAAGCAAACAAACAAACAAACAAACAAAACCCCTCCTCTTTCTTTAGAGGGTCCACAAGCTAGATATTTTATTAAAAGCTAAAAATTCCTATGACAATTGAGTTATCTTGGTGGAGATCTCCATCCTTTACACTGCATCATATCAACTTTTTAATGAGTCTTTATGCAGAACTTGCCTAGGTGAAGAAATGAATGGTACTCAACTCATCCTGATATGCCAATTACGACCTTCACTTCCTCTCTCTGCTGGCATGACACTTGTATAGCAAACTTCTTGAATCTTCTGCAAGATGGTTCCTGAAGTATGAACTATCACTGAATTAAGGAAGTTATCAGAATGAGGCCATGTCATTGATGAATGTTTTCTGGGATTGAAGGGGAAGTGAGTAGGATACTTGCTTCTGTGAACGTGCAATTGGAGATGGCTGCACTAAGGGAAGGAGACAGGAACGGAGGTATCAGTGAGACCAGTAGGGTACCCTGCCCCCATCCAGGCCTCCATCTGAAAATCCCCAATGAAATGAGCAGGGTCAGGTCCCCTTCCCACTCTGATGTAAAACCCAGAGACAGTTTAGAAGCCCTTAATTATATCTAAAAGCCACCTCACAATACAGAATAAATCATTAACAAGAAAAGTTCTTCTGATGTGAAAACTCTAAAAAGCTGGATACTGACACCGAAAGTCATTTTCTGACCCAAACCATCACTCCCTAATGCAGATGTCATCCTCAATTCTACAATATTCTTGAGATAAAGTAGTTCCGCTTATGCCCAGATACAGCAATAAACTTCCACTAAATCTTAGTATTCTAAATTTTAACCGTAATCATTCCTTCATCCCAAATCTTAAAACCAAAAGTAGATTTGCATCAATTAGTCCAATGATATCCTCCCTGATCTTAAGCTTAAGGGCAATTTATGAATCAGCATAGTAACTGCTCTGAAATATAAACCTGCAGATAACTTTGTCCAATTTTGGTAAGACAATTATCTCATCAAAAACTTTTAAATATCACAAAAAATATTTACTTAATAGATAGCTTCCGCTTTGGCAAGCAAGACTCCCGTAGCCAACAGGCTAGGAATGAACATAAAATCTAGTTTCTGTTTTTTTTTTTTTTTTTTTTAATTATGACTTCTATTTTTTTAATTTTCTGATGTCTAAACCACCCTTTGGGAAATCCTACCTATCTTAAATCATTGCTTTTAATCAGATGGTTCACAGATCCACATATTTTCCTGAAGATTCACTGTGGACTTTTAAGATATGAACATTTTTTTACCTCCTACTTTTACAAACTCTCTGTTAAAAGCTGGAAATATCGCTATTCCATTTTTACTGTATGACGAGATGAGGGGAAAAAAAGCCAAAAAAGATAAAGAGAAAAAGGAAGATATTTTTAAGTGTTTTTGTGTATTAACCCTATATCTAATTTTAGGATACTTTGGAGGTTTTGCTGAGCTCTGGTTCTTTGCTGCTCAGTTTCAACTCTTCCAAATAAATCCATCCTGAAATTCAACTCAGACCTAATTTAGTGCTAATCTTATCTGTCTTATCTGTCTTGGCAGGAATTCAAACTCTTGGCAGAAGAAACTCTTAGTCCCAAATTCTCACCAGCAGACTAAGCTGCTTCATCAAGAAGTAAATATATCTCAAGGCTAGACTGGGGGCTTGAACTGGAGCTAAGAAGCATACTACCTTTGAAAAAAAAGTTAAGTTCATGATCATATTCACTGCCAAGCTGGTATGAGTTAAGGGCCCTTCATGGTACTTGCTCTCATTCTAATTTGCAGAGTTTCTAGAATCAACGAAACACTTTTTTTTCATTCATTTCTTTACTAAATCTTCAACATATGTCAATACGGCTTCTCCTCTTAAGAACATTTAGATAAAGTTAGACATTACTAACACTACTCATCCTTGTCACTAAAACTATAAAAGTTAGTCAAGAGCATTTAGTTCTCTATGACTTGCAGCAAATTTCCTCAGACATGAACATAAACCATAATCCTAATGCTGGTTGTTTATTATTACTATTATTATTATTATTATTATTATTATTATTATTATTATTATTATTATTACTTTGATAATCCCCAAGCAAACCATAACAGACTTCTAACATCCTTCTCCATATTGGTATCTCAGACTAGGGAGGAGCCAACAAATGCCTAGTTCTTTAGCTTTTATTTTCACAAATGTAATAGTGGAAAAAAATGAAAGTTGAAGCACTAAGAATATTTCTCCAAGAAGATATACTTTATGTTGTTATAAAAGAGGGAAAGGAAGGAAAAGGAAGAGGAGAATGCTTCTGTTACAAACTAATGTCGTTCATGTATTGTTACTTGTATTTTTTTTTATTAATTATTAACTTGTTGGGACACCTAAGCTTATTTAATATTTATTGACTGAGAAAAGTCTCTAGTAAACACTTGAGTCCTTGTCTTTCTGACCTCTCATTGTGTAAATTTTGTTCTGGTAAGCCAAAATGGTCTACATCTGTTTTATGTTGATAGATACACCTATAACAATCAAAATAGTCATTATTTCTATACTTCTTATTGTGCTTAGTATGTTTCTCAATAAATTTATTTTTGCTTCTTTGTTTGTAAATTTTAGTGCCAGGATTTGGGGTATATTTCATAGTGGGGACCCTATCACATCAATATTTTCTCACCTTTCTTGTTTGTCACTTCAACTCTTATACACACATATTTATAGACAGACCTCTTTAACATTATCATTTCCATAAATACAATCATCCTGATGAATAAAGCAGAAATTGGAAAGCTTCCTTTTCTTTCAGAGGTCATCCTCAAAACTACCCATCTATAAACAGGCATGGTCATTTCATCCACAGATTCAAAAAATCTTCTAAATATATGGCTGGCTATATTACTGTCTTCTCTACTTGACCGTTTAGAGTTATGGTACAAAAGTTTCTGTTTTAGCTGAAATGTTGTTTTCTCTTTGAACTTCACCTGATTCTCTGGAATTAAGAAAAAAGAAAAGAGTGGATCAAGCTGTTGTCATAAGAGCTTTTTTCAATCTAGGTACAAAACAGGGTTAGATAGGCAGTTGATATGAAATATTGCAGCTCCATTTGCTTCATGAAGCTTTAGAGGTTTATGCCAGCTGAAGATGAGGTATAATAACATTGACAGGTATGTATCATCTTACAAATGTCATAGAAATGCTTTTTCACAGTTAAGAGTGTCAATGAATACTTAACTACCTGGATTGCTTGAATAAATGTACAAGCAAGCATATAGTAATATGCAACATGACTATAATGATTTTAAAGAAAAGGTATACGTACTACACTACTTACATTGGTAAAAATGATATAATACATGCATATTATATATTTCATTTTTGTAGTGGTTTTCGTAAGATAACTGAGATTTAGAAGTTTGTAATAGTAGCATGCATCAACCCTTTTATTTTCTTTTTCCACTCACTTTCTAAGCCTTCTTTTTTTAACCTGAATCTCTTTTATATTCAGGTTGTACATTTGCTCCTAATGCTGTTCTAGAGTACAACAATTTATAGGGAATTGAAAAAGCAATTTTCTTGGGATAGCTAGCTATTCTCCCTAATTTTCACCTGCCAAATTCTTTTCTATGAATGTTGACTCAATCAGATAAAATGCAGACTTTAAAGATGTTTGATTAGCTGCCTGGCTTACCTTTATCTACTCACACTGCATACAAAGCTTCTACATACACACTGCTGTTCCTTTTTCCAGTGGTAACCACAAAAGACACAGGGAGTTAAACTGCATGTTAAGTCACATTTTTCCCCAGAGCTGCTCTGAGCAATGAGGGCATGTTCTAAGGCTATAAATACTTTTCATTTATAAGCTATTGATATATTATTTCTCTTTTATTTGCTGAAATAAGATTGTACCAATAGTAAAACCAAATCAAATAAATGGAGAAGTTTTATAATGTATATCTTCATTTATTTTGCTTTATTTTAGTTTCATTCTTTATAGCATTTCATCTGACATCACACAAGAGGAGAGTTTTTTTACATATTTCTGCTGCTCCACATCAAAATATTCTCAAATAAGGAAAATCCCAGAGATATGTCATTTTATTTATGCAATTGAATTTCTATATATGTCAGGATTTTTCTACCGTTAGGTACACTGAACATTCTCTTGTTATGTAACCACTGCCCATCTTGATTCTTCATCTCAGTGGGGCAAGACTNAACAAAAAAGTGTTCTATATAAAATATTGGAATTGATGCCTTATGAATTTTTTATACAGAGTATAAAGAGAAACCCATGACTTAATACCTATAATGTACTGACTAATTTGTATGAATGAATCAGATAATTTAAGGACTTCCTACTGAACCAACACTGAACTATATAAAGTTAGAGTATTCTACTTTAAGCACATAGGAAATTGTGCTGTCTCTGCCTTGGCTTTGCTTTGGGCCTTAGAAGCACCGTATCGGTATCAGTTGTTATTTACTTTGAAAATCTTTAAGCACTGCCTTACTGCTCACAAGCATTTTATCACCCATTAAATACATACCTCTTCTATCATTTCTTGTGCCTTTGTGAGCAGTGATATTTTTTTCTTAAAGCTATTAAAAAAGTAAATAAAATGAAGGAAGAACATAGCACGACTGCCAGTATAACAGAAAACAACAACAACAACAAACAATTAATATAGATAATATAAATAATAATTTAACTTCTGGAAATATTTTTTCCATTGTTTAATGCAATGAGGATGGTTTAAAACACTCTTATGTGTGGATTCCTTTCTCACTAGAAGATTTTTTTTTTTTCTGAAACCATGGTAAAATATTTAGTTGATGTAGATTCAAATTGATTTGAATCTTTTTTCCTACAATTTTTGAACCAAAGGGAAAACAAAACAAAACAAAACAAAACAAATGTAATTATAAGCTATTGCAAAATAAAAGGATGGAAAAAGTAATACAAGATGTTGTTACTTTTCACTACCATTTTCTTGCCAAGTGAAATCTTTATCTTCTTCATTTTGTTGCGCAATTCTGTTGCAACTTTTATTTTTATTTATTTTAGTACAGGGTCTCTGGATAGCACAGACATTGACCAGATTATTGCTTATCATTGGTAGAAGGTGGCAAGCAGATAGCAGGCTGTTCCTGTAGGTAATATTGGTTAGTAACATGGACCACTTAGAGAAAACAGTGAAGCCTAACATGTCTAAGGCATTTTCCAGCATTTCCAGCATGAGATATTGATCAGTCTTTTGCTTTTATTGAACTTTTTAAACTTCTGCACTAAAATAAAATAATTCTATTTCCCACTCAAGACTCAGCTAATAAACAGCTAATATTAATGAAATTCTGCTATTATTGATACTATCCTGTTTAGCTATTAGCTGTTTATATTTTAGAGCTGAGAAAAGTATATACCAAATTATATCCTGATTTATGCCTTTTAAGAATATAATTGACTTGCCTAAGTTATGAATCTGTTTTTAGGCTTTTTAGCAGAAAATCCTCTCTCAGAGTGTGAGAGAAAATCTTTGCATAATATTTTGGATATTAGATGGACTTACATTTCCAGAAACTATTATCTCTCTTGATTGACTTGTCAAAATGTAAGATTTTAGAGTTTTCCAGCAAAAAGTGTCAGGACTGCATGTTAGAATATACTGAGCACAGAACATGCATCATTATATAGAGCATTTTAAGGTTCTGTTCCAATCATTAAGTTTTTTTTAGGACTTTCTTGCACAAAATGTATTTCAAGAGATCTGTGACAGTCAAAAAAAGAATTTGGTTAAATTTTTGTGAAGATATTTTAAAATGTGGGAGAAAAATATGTATGTCTTGGATATTTTGATGCTAATCTATGAATAGAATAAAATATTTCCTGGGTATTAGCTTGTAATATTAATATTAATGGTAATGGGACTTTGTTCCAAGGCTTAGAAGTATATCACAGAAGGACTCCAGTAATACAAGATTCATAGCTTTGCCTTTCAGTCTGCCTGCCTGCTTTCAGTCACAGTACTTCTGTTGTTATCAATTAGAATTATTTCTCGCTGACAGATTAATAATGATTGATGATCTGGTATTTATGACTGGAAGGTCTTCTGTTAATGAGTTAGACATATTAAGTTATGCACCAGCTCATATAATAAGATTGCTATATCAAGGAGGAATAAACATACTTGTTTTCTGACTTGTACATGGTGAATAACCACATTAAATCAATTTCAATTGTCCATCAAAGTCAAACTTATTAAAGCTCAACACTGCAAGTAAAAGCTTTTCAAAATCAATATGACTGATAGCTAAAAAGTGTAAAGCTCACACTCACTTTTATATTTTATAAGATTGACCTTTGCCACTATCTTTGAGCTTTCTTTAATGGACCACCTTCCAAAATTTATGAAGTAAGAATGAAAAGCTTCTTATAATTATAAAAGCAATACAAATGCTATGTTGCTTCTCCCAGAATGATTCAAACCACAAATGAAAAATGAAAGAGAAAATAACTAAAATATGCCCCCCCCCCCAATTTCTCAATCTGTAAGTTATATAAAAGTGCCTATTAGAGTAAGTGGCACAGGGAAAGATAGCTTGTGCTAGAGGAAAATTCCATTAAAACATGTAGCAAGTTAAAGGCATTCTATTTTTATTATTTTTAAAATGCATCCTCAAACCACATCAATCAAGATGACTATCTAAGTCAGGACTTCAGTACTTTGTTGCTTCTAAAATGCTGTAAGATTGTATGACTAAGAGCTAACTCCAGTTGAATATTTAACAAAAGGCATGTTAGGGTCCAGTAAATAATAGCATTTTTTTTTTTTAATTAATGAAAACACAACATATCAATATTATCTGCTGATGTAGGACTATGTGATTTTAATATATATTTTTCTCCTTACAAATGATCCTGCTATGGATTCCTCAAGAAAGGGATACTTTCAGTTTGGCTGTGCCTTTTCATTAAGAAGGAAGAGAAAGGAGGTGGGAACAATATACCCACAGGAGATAGTGAAAGTAAAAATTTTGCATGATTAAGTAAGAAAGAGATTCAAGTCTGGAACTTGCATGGATACAGCTACAAGTATTTTCTTTAGCTGTGAAGCCAGGTACAGCAGCTTCTGACCCAGGCCATTCAGTCCTGTTTCTCCTGTAGAGTTTACCGCTGTTTCTGTTGTGATACTTACTGTAACCTAATGGGTTGTGTTGTATCTTTATCACAGAAATGTCCTTATTTTTAAAGACCCTAACTTTCCTCCCTGAATGGAGTATGTGAGCGCAGTTGCTAGCTGGAGTCCCTGACTTCTTGTCATTTATGGCACTGAAAAAAAAAAAAAAAAAAAGATTGTGAGCTTGAGTCTTCCCAAAACAGGGATAGAAAAGAAATAATAACAGTATGAATACAATTCGGTCAAAACCAATCTATATCAACTTTATTTTAATTGGAAACCTTCTGATATTAAAAATACATCCAATTAAATCATTTTAGACGCAGAAATAACTCTATAAAAGTAGTACTCAGAAAAGTAACTAGATCACTACAGTAGCATAGGGAAAATGATTTAAGACATGTTTCCTGAGCTATTTTAAATTCAAAAGGAATTGTAATTTTGCTTATAGCGATCTTGCAGTTTATCTTCTATTTACAGAAATGATATCAGAACTCTTGAAGGGCATTTACAACATTTTTACTCAAGGTTTTCATTTGTTTAAGTGAGAATCAAGCATACAAGAAATAAATAATTGCTTGGTTCAAATTGTTTAAAAAATGTAATGTCCTAGATTGGAAGTAAGTAATCTGAAGAGTAGATAGTTTAGATATTTCTATCTCACATTTCTTACACGGTCTTTGAAATCTTGTACATAGAAGTTGCATAATACTATTTAAAATGCATTTGTCCTATCTGCTATTTTATTTTTCATAAAAACATGTGTGTACTCCTAAATTTTAAGATAGAAACATAATCTATAGAAATAATATTTTTGGCTTTTTTTTTTTTTTTAGAAAATTATATTGTAAATAGTTTATTCTAAGACAGAAGAAGTACTTGAACCTAGCCTACTACATAAAGGAGAACTCTTCCATCAGCAGTTTTGTGAATCTGTCTTCTTCCTTCTTTCTTAAGATGAAACAGCTTTTCCAAAGAGGTCATGAATATATACCCTGAGGCAAAAGAAAACATGGCATCTGATCTGGGTTAAGTGCTGCACCATACACCAAAGAAAAATAATAGTTGATACTCAAGGCTTTTATGTGAGTAATTCAGCAGCCACCAGTGAATCAATATATAACTGAGCAGTTTTGAATAAGAAAATAAAAATCAAATACTGCTCAGAAATAATTTACAAATAGAAGAAAAGGACTGCATTTGCCAAGTATATTATACACTGTGAACATTTTGCCCAGTTCCTGCCACAAGTGACTCTCAACTGCTGTTTCTAAAATGTTTTAAGAAGAGCCTAATATGCCCACAATTGCAACTCCATATGCAAAATAGCCTCTTAGCTAAAATAAAGCTTTTAAAATTCAAAGGTGTCAACTGCATATCTTTTCTCTAGGAAGGAAAAGCAACATTTAAATATCAGATGCACATTTTAGCAGGTGATCTGAATACAAAATAGCACAGAATAGCAAATGATAACTTATTATTCAACCGATGAAAATAATTTATTTTATTTTTCTTATTATTATTTCACAGTACCCTACTAGCTGCTTCATAGGAACTATGTCAAGTGTCTTGGTCCTGCCCTTGGATACTTAAGCTTCAAAAGTTACGGCATCAATCTTTCATTTAGCACCTACTATAGTCCTATGTGATTCTTTCCTATATATTCCTGAAGAGATACTTACAAAAGATTGTATTTTTCTGAGCTGTAATGTACCCTCCGACTTTTTATATGATCATCCACAAAAGGATTTAAACTGTTACTAATGTCTATCTTTAGCAACGTACTTTTTATCTCTGTGTTGGCTGTCATGGGTTTGGTGAAGCCAAAGTATTCCTCCGAAAATCCTACACAGTTGAGACAGGAGGGGTGTAGCCACTTTGTAGAGCCTACCATGTTCATGCTGAAGAATCAGTGGCAAATATACCAATAAGAGAGTAAACTGGAGCTATATCTCCCCTATTCTCTTTCATGACACTCATTGCTAGCTCTCAGGATGGGCTGTCTGTCCTTAAATAATAATAGGTAAGACAATAACAGAAGCAAATGGAAGTGAAGAACAAAAGAAAAAGGGGGAGAACTATTTTCAGTTCAATGGAAAGAACACATTGACAAAAGGAAATGTAAAGGTGTTTCTTCCAAGACTGAAAGTGAAATGGGAGCTTTCTATACCTTGTTTTATTCATCATTGTACATTTTCTTCTCTTACTGGGACTTTATCTTAGATTTCTGACTTAGGATTTTTTTCTCATAGATTTCCACAGGTATACCTTTAGCAGAAAATTCCATAGCGCTTAGCTCCAATGGTAATGAAGATTTTTAGTCAGATAAATCCTACCTTGTAAAGTATTTAAATACTTAGTTCGTTCATTTTGATAACACTTAGGCATCTAAGGGTTGAAGTTTACGTGTTTAAACAAATAGTGGCTTAAGTATAGTTTTACTAGGATAAACGCCACCATACAAGAGATTATATTGTTTTAGTTGTA
>WBNA01000508.1:15552-29620 GCA_013398345.1 Nothocercus nigrocapillus | reverse complement strand
AAATTAAGAGAAAAAAATGAGGGGCTGATTTTGCATTAGCTATTTGGACTAGTTATTCACCAATATTTTCTTACATTTCTGACCATTCATGTACAAGTAGCTTTACAAGAAGATATTGATATAGTACAAGATTGTGATTATTGCTCTCCAGAGAAAATGTTCTAGTGTTCTGAAATTCTGATTGGAATATGAAACATTTCAGTAGTACAGGAAATAACATGGAAAGTTTAAAGATATGAGATCTTTATAAAAACTGAAATTGTTCAAAAAATAGTTGATAAATTATTTTAGTGGAAAGACTACAATTTTTAACAATAAAAGAAAAAAAAAAATCAAGGAGCACTTGTGAGGTCAGGCTAACATTTCATGAGCTCTTTGTGAGATAAATAATACCTGAGAAGGCTAGACTGCTGTTTAGGAAAGCATGAAAACGCAGTCAAGGAAGAATGTTCTTTTGTAGTCTATCTGCCCTATATCTTTAGAACTTTAGAGCCCATTGCTCACACATGCCTACCATTATGAAAAATAAGTTTCAGACAGTCAGTTCTTAAAATGTACTGAAATCCTGCAGAAGCAGAAGTAAAAAAGCATCATAATATTTAAAATACCCATCTATTTTTTAAGCTGTTGTAAAGAAGTAGTAGAAAATTACAGAAAAAGAACAAAATAGCTTTTTTATTTTTTTCCCCCATGAAGGGAAAAATGCTATTATAATCACCAAAATTTTTTCTCAGTAACTGAAGAAAAAGTGATTATGCTTTAAAGAACCTGAAAAGAAATGGGTGTGAATTGCTTCTTCCTAATTGTTGGAAATGGGTGAAAAGAGTTCATCTTTATGAGATATGCAGCTGAGTTTACACATGACTCTTTTGACTGTATTCATTTGACAGAAGGAATCCTTTTGACTCTTATGACAAGTATTCTGTGAGCAGGAACATAATAATCAAAAAAGCTGTCTGAAAGCATTATTTTGAGTATTTATTTAGAAATGAAAATAACAATACGAAATAGAGGGCTGCATATCTCAGCAGGGACAGAAGGCATAGTCATATATAAATGTGTTTGAAGGTGATCAGGTAAGAGAAAGAAAGAACACATAATAGAAATATTGCAAAGAGGTTTAGATAGTAAGGATTAATTGAGCACGAGTTTATGTTAAATCCTTCAGAGTAGGTGTTAATCAAAACGGTTTGAAGGTCTGATGAAAATACTTCTTTTGATTTCAAACAGCTTTGAATTAGGTCCAGAGTGTCTTTAGGATAATCTTTGCACAACATATGAATTAACAATAACTCTAGGTAAATCAGTTCAGGAAATATATGACATAATATAACTTATGCCTATTTCTATTAGCAAAATATGGAAGAAAAATGAAACTATTTATTCAGTCATTGCAAGCTGAACGACAGCTTGACACCTGAACTACACTAAACACACACACACACACAAATATGTATTTTTAAAAAAGTACATTTCCAGAATTTGCAATTGCTTTTCATAGATCTAGAACCTTTATACATAAAAGTTGTGTCTACTAAAATTTACATATTGTAAAAAAAAAAAAAAAAAAAAAAAAGTCTTTTGTAATTAAAGCTTTGAAATGCTGGAAAAAAGTCTGTATTATATTTCTTCCTGAAAACTACATCATCAATTGACCAGATCATCAATATATCAGAACATGAAGATTTCCACTGTCATGTGTATTTTTCACTCCTATAATTACATTAATTTCTCTACTTAGAGACTGGATAGTAAAATAGTGTAATGCTCAATAGTAGTCGAATACTTAATTATAGTCTATCTTTATAAATTTCCTATGAAACACAGCATGTTACCCTTTTTAAGCTTTTGTTTTTCTTTTTTCTTTTTTTTTTTTTTTTTTCTCTCATCACAGACTTGAATTAAACGCCTTCTGTATTTTTTGTGGTCAGCATACATGCTAACAACTTTTAACACACTACTGCCAGTCTGTTTTTGACAGCCATTTTGCTTCATAAAGTCATTCACAAGCAATTTGCTTATGACAGGCAAATACATTCATTAACACTCTGAAGCCACTCTGACCTAGGTCAGACCTGGTGAAAACAGCTGCTTCTTAATTATATCCAATTTCCTAGAAAATTCTGTTCAGAGCACTTCATAAATTACAGGCTTCTATTAAGCCATGGCAAATCTCTCTTTCAAATGATAGCTCTATGGAGATTATTGGAAATAATATTATACAACCATCTGAAGGTTCAGGTGTTGCCAACTGGAGCATTAAAAACTCGTTTATACCTGCTTACAGCTAGCTTTTTTCAAAGGTCACTGAAATGGGAAGTAGAAATGTAATGCTCCTATTATTTTATCAAGTCACTTTTAACACTTGCACAGTTCAAATGAAACAAGAAACCAACTGCTTCCCAATCACTGGCAAACAGTCCAGGGGAACAATTTAGGTGCCAGCACAGAGATGCTTAGTGATGATTTAGACATTTTGGGGTATTTTTCCTACCTGACCTTGAGCTGCCACTCCAGAGAGGCTCAGGTCTCCCATAGTTCCTGTGTCACCTCTGCCAGCCCCATGCAGGGCTTAGATGTTTTATATAATCTAAAAAGATACTAGAGGGTTTATGCACCCTTATTTCTCTTCCATTATACCCTCAGGGCAAAAATTCTTTTCTTCCATTTACTAATAATCCACAGATATGCTATGAATCTAGAATATAATTCATAAGAAAAGCAAAAAAAAGGAAAAAAAAAGGCAAATCTGGTTTTCCCTCTGTTCAATTAATATATAGAAAACACCTATAGTAAACCAAAGAACTAAAATATGAGAACTACACTACATAAAAAAAAGGCAATCAGGGAAAACTTGCTTGCTATCTTATGACAAACAACTTAAGAAAGTTTAGGAAGCACTAACCTTAGCAGAAGATGGTATAATTCATCATTCTAGTGTATGCTTATCTCAGTCATAGGTCTAATAAATAATAGGTGTAATAAATAATATATGAATAGTCATAAAAATTGCCTGGATTCTTATTGTGTTGTTAAATAGCATTTAGATATGATCCTGTAATCTGTCTACTTTTGTCAAGCTTTGTTTCCTGGTCTCAGCCAAGAAATTCCCTTAACCTCAAAGCCAGCAGACTTTTCAAAATCAATGCTACACTTCTAGCAGTCCTCAACTTTATTTCTGCATACAAGTGAAGTGCTGGAAGCTTCAAATCAATCTGTATATTTGATAGTGAATCCACTATTTAAAATACTACTAAATAAAGAAGTAAAGCACTGATCTGAACTATTAGAAATGTGTTTTACTACTGTTCTTTGTCATATTTTAGGAAGTCAATGGAGATAACAGATTTTAGAGGATGCTGGGGAAGCTTGTTTGGCAACTGTAGTACTGTATGACATTATACTAATTACAGTACAGTACATCAGACTAATTTTATGTTAGTGCATTAGAGTGAGTTTTCTACTTATTCTTTTTTATATAAATTAAAAAGTAAGTGCTTTTTTATGTTCAGACAAGTTCCTCGCTTTTTGAACTAAGCAGTCTCTAAATTATTCAAGTCTCACTCTAATTATGGAAGTTTGGGGAAAATTATCTGTGCTTTATTGTGTTATTCACACAATTAAATCACAGTGACTGGTTACTGCATCAATGGAGGCTGATTTAAAAATAAATGAAGATACAAAAACTCCTGTTATCTTTGAACCAGTATAGTTTTTATTAGAATACATTATAAAGCATTTATAAAGGCATAAACTGAAATAGACTTTAAAAATCTGAGTCTACCTAACAGATAAGAATATGGTAACTTAATTCAGAACTTATTGTTAAGACTTTGCTGATCAGGCAGAAAAAAAATGAGCAGATTGCAATATGTTTGATTAACTAAATAATGGTTAAGAAGTTTTGCTTTATTTCTTTTTATCATCATGGATATTTCCTCCTTAATAAATTAAAAAATAAGTTTTCATTTAAATCATATGTTCATTACTTCCTGAGAAAGGATTGCAACTAAATTAAGGCATCTAAAATGTATACATTATATCTTGGTGAAGGAGGCAATTTAAAAGTACTTGACCCCAGTTCAACCTATCTAGGGAATTCGTCCTGTGTAAGGAAATGTCTTATGCAAATAAATTCACAGTAAAGATCAAGTAACATAATCTATTTTTGAGTAGTCCAAAACTTAGCCAGTAAATTCTGTGTCTTATCTGTCATATTTGGAAAACTCAGATAATTTCGAACTTTTGAAATGTCACCAGACATCAGCTATTAGTCAATTGTATAGCACCCTGATATGCAATCAATCACCTGTGTTTTACATGCCTCAGTCTGAGGATGAATACCAAATCAAAAAGTGGTAGTGTTAGCAAAGAATGTAAGTTAGCTCAGTAAATGGATCCAAGATTAATGTGAGGTATCCTGATATGATTGATTTCCCAAATGATAGAAAATACCATTCTTGCTCTATCAATCTGTTCTAGTACTACATTCTCAAACAGTTCTTAATCCAACCTTCATAATCATTCTTCATCAACGGTTTTCTTCCCTCCCTTTTTTATTTCCCGATTTGTTGTCTCTTATGCTTTCTTTTTTATTTTTTTTTCCTAATACTTAGTTCCTTAATTCCTAATTAAACTGACAAGAGATTCAGAAAAATAACGTAGTATTGAGTGACATCTGGTTGCATCTGATTGCCCAGACTTCTTGTTTTGCTGCTTCTGTTTGGTTGTCCCTCATGGTGAGAACCCACTCTTATCCCATCTCCTAGGCACTCTCTATATTTGCATATATTTTATTGGTATTAATTAGTATATTGTGGGTTTTAGAATTATTTAATGTACCTTATAGACATCACAGAAATTGTAAGCACTCTTTTAAAAAATATAAAATATTTTACTTGGTATTTTATTAGATAGATTTCGTATGTGCTCATTTTGTCATATATATTATCATAAGCAGGTTCTGTAAGCTGATATTAACCATTATATAGAGGCAAAAAGTAAAGCATATATTATTTATTAATTATATTTACAAAAAATACACTATTTTATTTTATTATTTGCACTGAATTTTAATGCACAAACAAGTTTTGACTTAAGAGCTATAATTCACATAACAGGTACATTTCATCATTTCTTTTACCAGGCTAATATATGTCTAAAATTTTAAGTAAGTATTAACAATGGCAGTTATTCAGCAGTGTGAGGAAAAGCCTTTTTTCTTTTAAATAGGACTTTTTTTTCTTTTAAATAAGTTTTTTTTTCCTACTCCCAGACTCAGATGAGAACTGAAAACCACTTTCTACTTTCATTCAACGTTGCATATTATATTCTTCAATTGTGGTCCTATTTTTCATCTTGATCAATTATTCTTTTATTACTTCAGTATTATCTATAAAGTAGCTTTTGTTACTTAACTGCCATCTCTTTCATCAATCATTTTAGTAGGATCAGCTTTTTTGATCAGAATCCATAAAGAATTTCTAAGTTTAGATACAAAGAAAAAGAATATTTTTGTCCACAAGGCTATTTAGATGGCGTTAAAGAATCTAGCTGTCATCTTTGGTGCTTCTTTCAACACTTGGATTTTCAAAGGTACTGTTAAGCTCCTGGAATTCTAGCAGATATCTAAATTTTTATGTCTAAGTTCCCAAAGCTGTATGTTTAACGATCTTTAGGAACATCTGCTACGACATGACTATGCTAAATACCTAAAACTGACAAATGCTTTTGCTCCACTCAGATCTGAAATATAAATATTTCTTTGTCTAATTTGCCTCAAACGTGATCTTGTTGACAGATGTGCTACTGTCACTAGATATTCAACTTTGCCAAATAGATCCCTACATGCCTGCTTATGAAAGACATGAGCTGTTTTGCAGACTCCATTGACTCTATAAACTATGTAATCATTGTCTACAGTAAGAGATTAAACAATTAACTGATATGCAGCTTTATTTTATTTTATTTTATTTTATTTTATTTTATTTTATTTTATTTTATTTTATTTTATTTTATTTTATATAAATTCATCCATTAGTGCTTGGCAAAAATGAAGTCCAAATAATGCATAGCAAAGGTGATTATAAATTCACTTAATGAAATCGGAAGCTATCCAGTAGATCCCAAAGGGTCCTGAAAGACACTGATATCTCAGGCAACTTTCACCAGAGTAAACTAGAGTAAGCATTACATTTAATGGTATTCTGAATCTTATAAAAACATATTAGTTCATGATATTCATTCTGTTTCTTCTCCTTGCACATGTTCTTACATCTGAAGTTTTATTCGGTTTGGTTTGGTTCTGTTCTGTTCTCAGAGATTAATCTATGCAAAAATAACCCAGTAGTTTTTATTTTTGTCATGACACGCACTCTTCATTTCTCAGTTCATAGCATGATTAAAAGGGTGGATAAGAGTGGACCATGGAAACCTGGGCTGTTTAAGCTGACAGAAAAAACATGTGGAAGTAAGGATAAGTGGAGTTGTGAAAAAAATAAAAAAAAAAAATAAAATCCAAAGGGCAATTAACAAGGAAAACAAACTACTGCATTCTCAACCAGGAAATAAACTGATGGATATAACCCCTTCACAACCTGTAGAGGTAGAATATTTGAACACTCTCCTGTTCCATAATTCTTCAAGGTGTCAATGGTGTCAAGGTGTCCCAAATTAGAACACCTGTGAAAGTTTTATCATCAGCACTGCCTGAGGTGCAAAATGTAAGATGCTATACTTTAACGGAAACATAAAATGCTTAAAGGATATAGGTAATATTAGAATGGATGATTATTTTTTGGGCTGCGTAGGTGATAGAAAAAAAGGAAAATAAAAATGTAAAATAAAAAGGAAAAAGAGCAGTTCAGGTTAAGCACATACAGTGAGATGGAATGTGTTATCACAAAATAATAATAGGCTTTCAAAACGGTCCTGCTGAGCAGGAAGATGAAATAGAGATACTGAAGTCACTTAAGAAAGGAGATATTCTTACCCTGTGATTTAGCATTTTTTAAGATTACCTACCAAATCCTGAGTCCCACAGTGGGAAATATTTGGAAGTTGTCAGACCTTCAGCACCTGACAAAGTGGTGACAGAACTCACATCTACCTACAAGTACCACTGCAGGAAAATGAATTAGCAAGGCTAAAACCCACAGTTTTCAATTCTAAACTCTAACCATAGGTTAGTACATAAATATTACCTTGCAATGGTGTCTTTGAAAACAGTACAGGTTCATTTTTTATGGATACCTTCATTTCTTATGGATACATTCATTTCTTATGGTCATTTCAGGCCTGTACTTAAAGGCTGCTGTAAATTATAAAATAGAGCTGAAATAAATGCTGTATATAGAAAGAGAAGAAAATCAACATCATAATTTAAACATGAAAATAAAATAGTTTACTATGCATCATATATATGTTGGAAAACACAACAGCATTTTTAAAACTTCTCTTGTTCTCTTTTTAATATAATGGATATAAGCATTACCTATATCATGCATTCTTTGCAAATCCTCAGTTGCATTTGTATTAAAAAAAAAATAAAAAAGAGAATATTTTAAAATGTATTTAGATTTATGCAATTTCAGGACTATAATTTTTTTATTGAGAGGCTATTCCTTATCATATTGCCCAGTAAATGTAGATTGTGAGGTTAAATTGAGTGGCTTGAGGCAGGCAGAGATCCATATCAGACCATTCTGCTTCTGCTAAATGAATCCTGTGGTGTTCAGCTGGCTTTGTTTTTGAAACAGACTGTTTCAGTCTTTGAGGTGGAATCAGAGGACAATTCAGACATTTTCTTTTAGTGGTAACGATACCGAAGGAAGGAAGCCAATGACAGTAAAAATGTGGATTTGCTTGCAAGGTTTTGTCAACTCCAAGCTGAAACATCAAGTGACTGCTGAGATTTGTATAAGTAGCCTTATTAAGAAGGGATTTAGGGTTTAGCAAAAATCTTGGAAGTTGATTAGGATAGACATCTACCACTGTCTGGAACAAATAATCTTGAAAGTGTTCACAGCATCATCGAGGTCTTGTAGCATCTGGCACAAAACAGGAATGCTTTAAGCACTCTCAATTCTCTGAACTATGAGAGTTTGTGTAAAGAAAGTAGCCTTTAATAAATAACCATTACATCAGAATGATGACAAATATGAACATTTTATGGAAAAGGAATAAATATACAAATGTTGACAACTGATTTTGTCTGGGTTAAATAAATGGAAGTAAATATCAGGATTATCTGAAAGTAAAATTTATAAATCCTGCAAAACATATGAATTACTGTGTCCCATCAGATCACTCTAACATTTTCTAAGTGGTATTGGAGTCTAAGTGATACACATTTTCTAGGTAGTTCTGATATTTGCAATTTGTGGATTCCTGTGATGAGATGAGATTAGATCACTGTCTTTAATGCTGGCAGTGTATCCATGACCACTTGTAGGTCAGAATATAGTGGTCAGATTAGAATTCTCCCTAAAGAGGAAAAGTTGGACAGAAATAAATAAATAAACAAATCATCTACCTACAAACTTAATTTATCTGTTCAAAATTATCTATTCAAATCTTCTGAATATATATTCAGGTGTATGCATTTTCCAATCTTCATTTTTTCATTTCCAAATTTATTAAAAAAAAATAAAGATGTTTGGATTGCTTGCTTTTAATTTTAAATAAAGCAAATCAAAGCAACAGAACAATTTCCACTATTCTATCACAAGCAACCTTGTTGCTGGTTGTAAAAAATATAATAGGAACACAGAAGTCTTCTTCCCTTATAGCTAGAAACAAACAAGCAAGGATATTGTCCTTAGCTTTAATTGCATAGCTTATAATAATTAATTGCCTATAGTTAATTAACCTAGTTAATTATACATAGATACAGAAATGTTCTTTGGCTTTCAAAATCTGTATATTGATATTCCTAGCAGAAATAATTCAAGTTCAATTGATAAAATTATGGACTTCTTCCTCATCCTACTACCATCTGTTCTGTGCTATCTCAGTGTTATCACTAATTCCATAACATTTGAGTCTTTTCTTAAGACTATCTTGTTACATGAACATGATAGGTATTTGTTTTGCTTTATTTTCACGGATTGCTTTTTGGATTATTTTCACTTTTTCTCTATTCTTTTTATTCTTTTCATCAGGCTTCCAGGGAAAAATTGGAAATACAGCACACAAAGGCTGACAAAGGAAAAGAAACAGAATTTGCCCTATGTTGCCGTCTTTGTACTTTAAAACCTGTGGTAAGAGAATCAGGAGAAATTTGAAAAGATTACGATCAGCAATGCTGAATTGCAGTGAATTTGTGTACACAGATCCGGGCAGGTCAGAAGCAGTTTTCATCATCAGATTTCTCAAGCACTATAACTATAGGGACAGTTGCATTTTAGTTTGTGTAGATATTCTTCTGTTTGTGAACAGTAAATGAGTTATTAGTCTATCTATCTGAGAAAAGTAGTTCAGAGCAGCTGCCTTCCACATCCAAGATGCAGAAGCTGAACCCCAGAAGTCTGTGGAAGAGTATAAATTTAATTATATTTTTCTATTGTTAATGTGTTCACAAATCCCACTTTAACAGTGAGTTAACCTTTCCAGCACATCATACTTCATAACAACCCAAGAAAGACACCTGCTCAGATATTTTGTAGTAATATGAGCTTTTCAGTATAAGGGTTTTGTAGTAATATAAGCCTTTCTTAAATATGATAACAAAGATGTGCAGGGTTATTGGCCTACACTTGATTATCTCTTGACATAAGAAAGATCTACCACATGACACAGAGTCATTTTAACTTGACTTGGAGTCCCTCAGAGGAGAAAGGTGACTAAGAAAGTCTTTGTAAGAAAAGTAATCTGATGTGAACCACATGACATAGCCATCTTTCAGCCCTTCCAGCTGCTTTTGCCATTGCTACTACTGTCATTGAGAAGGCTGAACTGGAGGCTAGGGACAAGTAGTCAGAGGAGTTAGCAACTGGGAGGCATGTGCTATTGAAATAAATCCAGAGAAGACCTTTTGTTGCGTTTATCAAAATGCATTGCTTCAGATTTAGGCACATAAAATTGCTTAAACTACACGACAAATCCTTCTGTTTGTAGAGACCTGCCTCTTCTACAAGTCTTTTGCTAAGCTATTCATCTGAGTACTATCATTTCACACAGATCTATTATTAGAATGGTTATCCTAATGCTGAAATTCTTATGTTTGCAAACTATTTTTTCCTATCAAATTATTTCAAATAACAAAATCTGATAACAGATGAAGTGTCTTGTAATCCTCAAAAAAAAAAAAAAAAAAAGGACATTGAAAACACTTTTCTAAATAAAATTTCATAAGTGTTATTGTCTTATTAGTTGCTGTATTTTATTTACCCACTGGCTTTTTACTTTTACCTGTCACTTTCTCTTCTTGTTACAATTTGTAGTATTTTTTTAAGTGATAATTTTCCTGTGGCCCTCTAAGAATACTCTCTTTACGAAATTTCATATATTCAACATTATTTTACTCCTTCGAATGGCAGAGAAACTGCTTCAAGGGCTAGTCTTAGGAAGGCGAAAGACAAGAGAAAAGGGGGAAAGTAAAACCACAGGAAAATAAATATATATCTGTTCTCTTTCTCAGTTGTTACTTCCTCTGGAGAAAATGGTGGAATTGAAGGAGTGATAAAGAATTTTGCCTCTGTTGTTAGTAAATTCTTTATGCCCTCTGCTGCTCTTGATGCTTTCTATTCAGGATCATGATGTAGAGGCTGGGAGGAATAAAGTAACATCTAACATAGCTGCTACTGAAATTGGAAGTGGAACAGAAAGAAGCTCCCTGCTGTTTTCATTCTGCTTCTTTCTTTAATATTCAGGTGGAATTCAGCCCTGCTGGAAGAAAGAGTGGAACAAAGAGGGTGTCTGTTAACTGCTAATTGTCATTGCTGGAGCTCCTAAGTGGTGGAGACTCCATTGTGCTCAGCACTACATAGAAGTGTACTAAAAGCTGATGGCTGCCTCACAATTTTATTGTCTTAACTAGAAGGCATAACAAGTGGGTAATGGACAAAGGCATATGTACCCATCCTAATGTTACCTGCTTTTGTGTATAGTTTTGGAGTGTAATGAGCCATAAGAAGTGATCTGCACTTGCTGATCTTCACAACCTGACTGTTGTGGAGAAGGAGCTAGACATCGTTGCTGGGATGTCTATTCCACATTGGTTTTGGTAGCAGATCGATGAAAAAATTGTAGTGGCAGAGATGCTTCTTTGCGTTTTACCTGACCTATAGCCCAGCCACTCAGCTCTGTTTTGCCTTGCCATCACCTTTGTCTCCTGGGTAGATGTGGAATAATATCCCTTAAATGTGGGGCAGATGAGCAGGTGGTTGAGGTGCAAAAACAGAACATGGTTCCTCCATCCCATGTTTCTATGCCACTTTTTCTCCTTTGTGAATCAGTGGATCTGTGAATATGCTGACTGATTTCAGGGACAGTTATATATGGAGAAGGACCAAATTTAAATAGTGCTTTGGCTCTGAAGGAGGTGCGAGGTTTCCTATCCTTGGGTATGGAATAGTTTGGATTGTAGAGTCAATATGGCCTTTCAGCTAATTAGCCTTTCCCTCAGTGATTTAATCATGGGCCATGCCATAGTAGTATGATGCAGGGTTTTGACCCAAAGCTAGTTCATTCTCAATGCAGCTGCGTAAGTATGATTACATGCCTTGTCTATTTAGCCCAGCTTAATTACCTTTTGTATCACACTTCATCATATAGGGTACACATATGCTCCACTTCTGTCTTCCCATATGAGGAGTGAAATTTTGCCTGGTTTTCTTTAGTGAAAGTGTCATATTTTCTACTTCCAACTAAGATTTCTCCCAAGATGTTCAGATTATTTTGAACTGTTCTGTACTGAGAAGTTGCCATTTTCTGGTACTGACAAATTTTCTGGGACAAATGGTCTTTGTGCTTTGCATTTCTGAGTAATTATTAAATGCTGATATTTATTCTAAACTGTACTGTAAACTGAAGAATATAAAGCTTCATCTGCACTATTATTTTAGTTTGGAACTGTAGCTGATTTTGACACAAATTTTCCTGTATTTTCCAGTTACGATGCAAAGGTTCAGTTTGCAGAGTGGTGTTGATCCACATAAATTATAATCCATTTCAGAGGCGACTACATGTAATTTCATGCCAGCTGTATCTCAAAGGTGCTACAACCACCAGCAAGGACATAAGTTGGGATCGGAGACCAGCCAGTCAGAAAGTGACAGTTTGTATTTAATGTGATGTTCATTCCAGTCTGATGTAAATCCTCTTATCTATAAATAATGTAGATGTAGCAGTGTTAGCTCCAGCTGTTCTGATCAGTATAACATCACCGTGCTACTGTAAGCATTGCTTGAAATAAAGCTGCAGCTTACCATATGCAATCATATTGCAGAATTACAGAATGGTTGAGACTAGAAGATACCTCCAGCAATTGTCTAGTCCGTCCCTCATGCACTCTTGAAGTAGGATCAGCTAGAACAAGTTGCTCAGCACTATGTCCAGTCAGGTTTTGAATCTCTTCAAGGACGGAGACTGCACAACTTCTCTGGTCAACCTGTTCCAGTGTTCAGTCACCCTCACAGTAAATTATTCCTTATGCTCAAATGGAATTTCCTGTGTTTCAGTTTGTTCCCATTGGTTTTTGTACCTTCACTGGGCATCACTTCAAAAAGCTTGGCTCCATCTTCTTTGTTGTAGTACATCAAATTTTATACCCGTTGAGAAGATGCCCCCTGAGCCTTGTATTGCTCTGACCACTTGAATTATAGTATAACCTTGTCTGTCCACTGTATGTATTGTTCCCAAGAATCATAAGCATAGTTTGTGATGAGAATCAGAAAAAGAACTATCTCATCCCAGACCAAAACAGGCTTCCTGTGTGTAATGGTGCCCAGTTTCCTACATAAAAATTATACCACAACACTATGGTTCCATCATTACAGAACCTGAATAAGAATATATTTCAGGTATTAAAAAATAATCTAAACTTTTTCCTTGTAGAAATTGTTATAAAGTATAGTTTATGTTTTATCCATATTTTAGAGTATATTTCCCAGAATTATGATTATTTTTAGAGGAAAAAAAAAGGATACGACACGGACACCTTAATCTTATTTCTTTTATAATATCCAAAATTACATGTATACATACTTTATGGTTTTATCATGCACTGTTTACAAGCCTCATACCTAGAAAGAGTAGATTATTTGTTTTGTTTAGACACAGGAAGAACTTTTCCTGTTCCTTTTCATCACAGATTCATGAAGGAGTCTTATACCCTTCATTTCTGGCATTTTTTTTTGCCATCTTTCTTGAGAAATATGCAGGATTGTTCTTTTATTCCTAAGGAAAAGGTGAAATTACTGGCAACAGTTTTTCTTTTCTTATCTTGACCCAGAGAAGTTGAGTGGCTCTGTGATGTTGCCAGGTGCTTTTTATCCCCTCTCCTGCTGTGTGAGCAAAGCTGAGCCTTCCTAGCAGTGTTTCTCTGCAGTCAGTTGCTTCTCTTCTTTCAGCAGAGTGAGAATAATTACTTCACTAGGCTACTGTTAGCTCTGACTGGAGTCAAGAAGAGCTAATAGGATCTTTAATAGCTAATAGAAGCCCAACTTTGTTTCATGTGGGGTTAAAAAGGATGAAGATGGTTTGGCCTGATATCCATTTCAAATCACAGTACTATGACCAACTCGGCTTCTAGGACTGAAATCTCATTTTATTCAGATACTCTGCTCCCAAGGATTTCTTTATTTGAAGTGCAGTAGGATGTAATGAATTATTTAGCCATATATTTATCAGAAGTTTATAATTAGTCTGATTAATATCACTGGGGTTAAAAAAAAAAAAAAAAAAAAGAGAGAGAGAAAGCAAAACTAGACAATATATAAATCATATCTTCAGAGATTAAAAAGGTTTCTGGGCCTATCTGGTTAGGTGTGACATCAGTTCATTTTGGTAAGTAACATGTATTTTTATGCCTTTTTTTTTTTTTTTTTTTTTTTTTTTTTTTTTTTTT
>WBNA01000507.1:275229-301858 GCA_013398345.1 Nothocercus nigrocapillus | reverse complement strand
TGAGTAAAGGCTGAGAGAGCTGGGCCTGTTCAGCCTGGAGAAGAGAAGGCTGAGAGGAGACCTGAGAGGAGACCAGTGTCTATAAGTACCTCAAGGGAGGCAGTGAGGAGGATGGGGCTGGCCTCTTCTCAGTGGTGGCCACTGATAGGACTAAAGGAAACGGCCACAAAGTGAAGCACCAAAAGTTCCACAGCAACTTAAGGAAAAATTTCTTGACAGTGAGGGTGACAGAGCCCTGGCACAGGCTGCCCAGAGAGGTTGTGGAGTCTCCTTCTCTGGAGATATTCCAAACCCGCTTGTATGCAGTCCTGAGCCACATGCTGTAGGTGACCCTGCGTGTGCAGGGGGTTTGGACGAGATGATCTCTAGAGGTCACTTCCAACCTTAAGCATGCTATGATTCTGTGATTCTATGATTTTGTCACTATTAATCTGAGATGGATGTCTTATGTAGTTTAGATAAACCTATATCTTTCTTTTTAAAATCACTTGTGAGAATAGATGTGACACTATGTAAAAAATTAAGAGAAGTTCTGGAACAATGCTTAGGCACTGGTCAGCTAATTGGTTCCAATATTTCAGAACTTAATGTTCTATGGAAATAGGCCACTAACCGTTGAATGGATATAGAGTACTATACTCTAATGAATCTTCCAGGAAAGACTAGACTTAGAAGATTGTCTACATATATGCATCTAAAAAACTGAGGAGAAATTACATTTATAATATGTATACATAATACTCTTTCTTGCATCTTTTAATTTTTTGTTTATTATTGTTCCTTAATATTTCACAGGTCTCAAAAAATGTTTTATTTTAGAAAAAAAAAATCATTATCTGTCCCTTCCCTTAGATTTCAGAAATGGGGTTACAATGTGCACTGTTTGGCTGTATTTCTGTCGTTTTTATTCTTGCAATTCAGGTAGAATTTGTTTCACCTAGCTTTAGCTTTTTAAGAGTTTATAATCCAGCTTTTGTTATAATTGCCAAATTTTCGTGGAAAAGAAACCTTTTATTCTCCTCAAGTAATACTTCTATTGCAATACATAAACATGCTAAACAGCATGTTTAAAAACATGTTTATAAACAATCATTTTCACTTGTCCTAAATAGTTTAACAATCAGTTATCTTCTCCTCTGTAGCTAGTAGGCAAAAAGAGATGCTTCCAGAGAACAACTCACACCATCCTATGACCATCCAACTAGGAAGAGAAGGAACTTAGATTATAGATTGCTAGGTGGTATCAATCTTAGCATTTAGTGTGAATTTCAGAAACATTTGAGATTTATAATATTTATATGGAAAATATCTCCTAAATTACGTGTTAGTGTGTAATTTAGCTGTAAACTGAGAATATAAAAGCTTGTTTTTCTGGAAACGCTCTGTAAGAGTTTGCAATATTTATTTTTCTCTCTTTTTCTTTATATCCCTCAAAATGAATCTATTCATATATTTATAATTCAAACTTCAGAATTAGTTGTTAAAACCGTAAGAAAAAATAAATTCAGCAAACATTTCTGTCTTGAGAATACATGGAATTATTTCTCAATAAAATATGGGATTGTTTTGGGGATTCTGGACAAAGTCTATATAAAGGGAAGGCCTGGGCAATCTTTTAACTTGTAATCAACAAATATATTTGAGTCACTTATTTATTTCAAATACTGAGGGCACTCAACTGAAGAGTCAAAAGTTTTCTGTAAGCATGAAAGGAAAGTAGCTAAGTGGCTATGTAGATACGCTACAAAGAGTCACTAAGTCACAACTGTTTAGTTTTATTGTTTTATCACATATATTTCTGGTGTCATCTATGACTCTAGTATTTATTACTCACCACAGTTCAACAGATCTCCTGGAACACTTGCTTTTCCTTTGGGTATTGTCTCTGCCATGGTTTTCATGAAACAGTAATTTTAGCAAAGATTAAGCACTGCACGTACAGCACCAGCCACGTCTATAGGCACTGCGAACAACCCGCTGACCAGAGTTTTGAATCCTCCATCTGAGTAAGTATGGCAAGTAAACATTAAGCTTTTTTTTTTTTTTTTTTTTTTTTGGGTTCAGTATTAGTATTAGCAGAGTAGTGTGTTGTGTCACATGATGAGTTAAGCAGTTGTAACAAAACATAGATCTCTTCATCAACGTTGTGGCTGGATCTACCCCTCCTTCATAGGTAAAATAAATGCATTTTGATAAGTAACTGTTTTTATTATGACAATTAAAAAATAAGTAATGCTATGTCTCTTGTCCTTTCCAGCAAGCTCCCTCAGACAATCTGAACCTCTCAGATGTTAGCTGTAGTTCATTAAAAATTATCAGCTTTATGACAAAGTTCAAATGCTACAGGCTTTTCCATATAGTAATAGTAAATAGTAAATGGTTAGTAACATACCCACACATGAATGCAAAATGTAAATAAGTATAAAACTGCTCTTAGTACTGAAAACAACAGCAAAAGCATATCTTAAATTTTCTCTTTTTTTCTGATAATTTTCTTCTTTTTTTTAAAAAAAGATATATTACAAAAATATTATGAAATTCTTGAAAATAGGTATATAACAAAATATGGTCCATTTCTTTGGCTCCCAAATGTCAAAACAAAATTCTGTGAGAAATTTGATGCACAAAATCCATTATCTGATATGCCTCAAAACCAATCCAAATATTTTGATAAATTACAAACTAGATGATGAGACATAAACTTCTCTGATACTGCAGGTACATTCAACATTTTTAATTTACTTGGGTGTGGACAAGGCAAGAAATACTGTCAATGTCAGTGAAAACGTGAAGCAGTTCTATGCCATTTGTTTTCTTCTGGTATCTGTACTCCACTGCAGATGGTAGTGTCAAGCTCATTGAAATTATTGTAGAATTTCTTCAACAGCAGACATACATAGAGATAGTAAAAAGGGCCTTTAAATGAAGAATATTGTTGTACACTTCCAGTGATTTCAGTACTAGAAATACTTCATAAGCTAGAATTGATAAATATTCATATGCCTTAAATATATTCATTTAGAAGAATTATTCACAGTCAGGCAAATTATGTAGTCATTTTCTTTTGGAATCAAGGGTGGTTTTAAGGGAGCAAAGATTGCTCAACTTGGTTGGTGTATTTAGTAAGATGAATAGTCTGTGCTCAGCATGATGTCACATTTTGGTGACATCCAGAGATTCTACATCTCTTTCACTACACACAAAGAATTTGTTTCTGTGCTTTTCCAGGGAGAAAAGAAACATTTCAAGGGTCTGTGTAACAATTGCTCCTGTCAGAGTATGTTTGGGCCAAAAATCACTTAGCTCTTCTCAAAGCCTAGAGGGATTACAATGAAGTTTAAAATTACTTTTTGCTTGCAGTGGTTTTGACCATAACTGATATAAAAAAGCAGGATCAGTTTCAGCAACAGTTTACTATGACAGCCAGGCTTGACTTGGAGTATATGAAGAAAATTTGTGAAAGCATAAAATGGGAAACATCTTATAGATGCATGCAGTCTCTGATTACTTCTCCCTGAGACTATATTCACAGCATCAGACTAAGGGCTGCAGGCTTCAAGATACTAAATAACAAAAGAGATTTCAACCTAGCCGGCTTTTTTTTTTTTTAAAATGATCTTAAATTGCTTTTATGTTGAAAAAAATCTTAAAGTGAAATCCTTTCCTTGTGCAATAAACGTATTGAAAGTAATACAGAATCATCAAACACAGCATTTGTTAGTCTCTTAGCATTAGAGATTGAAAGAGCTTCAGTACAACCTGAGCACCAAGCCATACAAAATTAGTTTTCAAATTCCCAGACATGCACCATTGTGCGACACAGGTAGCAGAAGTAAGCATGGTCCAGTGCTGCAAAATATGGCTCTGGAATACTCATTATTTTGGAGGCACAGCTATCTAAAGTCTGTAGGAAATTTAAGTGAATTGCTATATATTCAGGGGAAAATTGTCCGATTATAACTATAAAAAAATATAATTAATGTTCCCAAAAGAGTTCTAAATTCAATGTTTTCAGCTTTTAAATAATCTGTGCAAGCCATTGAAAATAATAATCAATAAACCTAATGCTGCTTGCTGCAGATATATGTTTAATCCCTGCAGAATATTTTGTCCTGCTTTGCAGATGATGTTTGACTATTTTGTAAGAAATTAGTAATGCCACTGGAACTATACAATACCTGTAACCAGAAATTCATGATTCTATTTTTAAGGACACCTGCAACACTTAATATTTGAGATTATAATCGCACTTAGAAACTTTTTTTTTTAATGAATTAGCTCTGAGTTGTGATTTTTATATATTTTTTAGCTTTATTGTCCTCTGTTAACTATATCTTTTAGAGAATAACAATGTGATATTTCTTGAAAACATACACATTCAGGATTTTTTTTTTTCTTTAATGACCCTTGACATTTTTCCTTTGAATGCTTGCAAGATTTCCTAGTGTTAGCAGCAAGGAGCAAGTCAGGGAGAATTCCACAGCGGCCAGGATCAGCAGCTGAGTGAAAGAGTGCCAGAGGGCCTATCTCAGAGACCAATCTGTTCACAGCAGAGACAGAAAACCACTGTTGCCAATTTACATACCTTTGCTTTGCTGGGAGGCACAGAGTCCAGGACTGTCTGCAGAGAGCCCCCACATATATTATCTCAAGGTAGTACGTACAGAGATTTAAAAAAAAAAAAAAACAAAGAGGCCACCGTAGCAACAACCGCAGGATCAGAAATACAAAAGATCTTTGCACAGAACAACTGATGAAAGACTTGTAGTGAAACCTGACCTTTTGGAAGATAGCAAAGACTAAAGTTTGTCTGGCTGGTAAGGCACAGATACAAAATATGAAAGCCTTGTGCATGCTTCTGGTGATATTATTGTTTTGCTGAAGCACTTGTGAAAGTGACTCCTATAAGTGAGGATGGAGCCAAAACAGGAAACCAGCTACCAGCCATATCAAAGGGCAAAATTCTCCCACATATATTTCAAAAATAGTATACAGTTGAATGATAATTTTTAAAAGGCCTCTGGCTTATCCTTTGTGCAAGAGGAAGAGACATTCTCCCTCTTATAATTCTCATGTTGCTGTTTTAAATCAGGAAAAGCTGATTCATAGTATCTTTTTATCTGTGCCTCCTATTGCTTTGGAGGCAGTGCTACAGATAGCGCTCTACCACCCAAAATAAGAATAGCTGGATTATGATGTTCTGAAATGAAGTTCAAAAATTCAGATTTTTTCTTTTTTTTTTTTTTTTATCATATACACATGACAATTTCTAAACAGTTGAGCAAATGTCAGGATAGGTTTTTGTTTGGTTAAATAAGTAAGCCATAAGATATAATCAAGTTTTAATTTTGTATTTGGGCTTCTAATTCTACATTAATTTCAGATGTTCTTAATATAATGTTAGGAGCTTTTAAGTCTCGAAGCGTTAAAAAATAACAAAACAAAAACAAAACAGAACTTTTTGGCATGCAAAATATATTTTGAAATCATAGAACACCTGGCATCTTGTAAGAAGAATCAAACAGAAAAACATGATTTAAGTCGCTATAATGTGATTGAATCCACTATAGTTTTTGGAACTTTTGAGAGCACATTAGGGAGAATTTTCCCTTTGGTGAGGAACTCTCTAGCTTTTATAAGTTGCCTTTCCAATAGGTTCTTTACTGTCTTTTTTTGTTTTCTCTTCCTAAAGCAAAACACTTAAATTTTTTGTTGTTTTTTTTTTCCACTTGAAATGTTCACATAGAAAAGAGCAGTATGCATAAATCAAAAACTATCCTTATCTGACATAGAGGTGCAACACATTTTCATGTCCTTCTTTATCCAGTATACAAGTTGTGATCATATATTGGAAGGAACAAATTTGAAGAAAGGGTCAGGGCCTGTTTCTTTATCTTTCTTTAGCACTAGACAAGTCGCAGGGTTATTTCTTCTGGAAGATGACAAATACAGTGACCATTGGATACAGTATTTGTTAAATCTGTTTTTTTTTTTTTTTTTTTTTTTTTTCAGTGCTGTAGTAATTTAAAAGTCTTGAGTTTAGAAAATAAGATTTTTTTTTTTCTCAGCAAAGTTCACAAGCAGTCTCTTCTGTTTTCTGTTACTATTTGCAGAGCTATGGAGAAATAACGTGCAGCGTTAATAAGAATACAGTAAAATATGTGTTGATTTTTTGCCTCTTAATTCCATTTACCAGCCTACTAGACATTGAGAAGAGAATAAACCGTCCACATGGTAACGTCAGAATACTGTTTATTACGTAAATATGCTAAAGACATTGAATATCGATTATGCACTCACAAAATGCTGTTGGTACTTGCAGCAAATCCAAGTTCAGGCATCAAGAGGGACTGGAGTATACTATAGTCTTTGAATAAATGAGAATGCTGAGTTTTTACAAAATGGGGGTTTTTTGGTCGTTACCATGCTTCCTCTTCATTGGAAGGGATGAGTTTCTTTGGGAATTCATAGACTAACCCTTAAATTCAGCTGGCAGAACATGGTAAGACCATCCAGTTTTAATTCTTTACATGTGAAGCTACAAGGTCCAATTAAATCTTATTAAGCTACAGAAAACTGGAGAGGTTTAATATAAAGTATATTAATTTTTATTAATTCATTCCTTCTCCTTGCATCCTAATAACACTTGGGAATTACCCGTTGCAATCAAGTCAAGGATCCTGAATAAATATATAACAAGAAAATTACCACCAAGACTTAGGAAATACTATGAGGCTCTTCTTCAAGTTGTTTCTTAAACACTGTTTCCTAGTGTTTTGTAGTTGTGTTGTTTTGTCTGGATTTTTTTTAATCATCTTCGTTTGCTTAGATTGTTTTGCTATTTTTAATTGCTTGTATTCTTTTCCTGGAAAGAATATTATAGGGGAACTATGTTAACTCTAGGCAAATGAAATATGGAAGAAATTGCCTTTCTATATACCAAAAAAAATCATTACACAAACATGTAGTAGCATATTCATTAAACATAAAACCCCAAAAAATCAGAAAAAAATGATTCCTTTCCCCTTTTCCTTGGGAATCTGAAATTGCTATAATAAACATTTCTTTTCTAAAAAAAAAAAAAAAAAAAAAGGATTACACATCCAGACCATATAAAGAGGTTATGCAGAAATGTTAATTGACAATACAGTTGCTCAATTCAATTATAATATTAATCTTCTTCCAAAACATAAAATTCAATCAGAATCTGCACAGATGGCAGATATTCACCTTCTTGCTCACCTCAGAGATAGTGAATTTTCATTTTCAAGTTTCTTAAGTAGAATTGACAGAAGCCTATTTTCACGAGTCAAGCAGGATCAGCTAGGAGCAACCTGGTGTAGCTGTGACTTTACAAAGCGGTGTACATCAGGTATCCAACAATCTAACTCACTTTTAAGTACTTAGCGGATAAGTTACGTTGTAAGGGTGCAAAGAAGACTTGCTCTCTGTCGTTTTTAGAACAAATTCCAGCAGCTTGTCTCGAGTTAAATAGAGCTGTCTTGATCATTTTTACATATAGACTTCCTTGAACACTAAAAAGAATGATAATCACCTGATTATAAATTCACTGTTAATATAGCCTTAGAGCTGAGAACATTTCACTCCAGTAGTTAATTTAGTCTGTGGTAAATTCTCACTGTTATTTAATGTCATTTATCACCTGCTGTTTTGTCTTACTGTGAACATCCTGCCTGCCCTGTACTGTCTACAGTACATGGACCTTCTGTGACTTTAATGTACTCAGAACAAAGGCTCCAAAGTGCTTCTATCGGGAGGATTTGGCAACTTGCCGTAGATATATTCAAGCCATTTTGCTGCCTGTCACTCAGTGCTTTACAAATTGAACTCTGAGGAGAGGTAAAAAGGGTCTATGAGGCATTTTTTTTTCTGGGAAGAATATGCTAATAAAGCGCCATCAGCAGGAAGCAGGTTGTGTCTGAAAGAGTTTTGTCAACTCTGAATTAATTTTGTGTGTTAAGAAACACGGGGGTGCTTCTAGAGCCGATCTGTGGTAATTAATCCTTCCTGTTTCTGGAAGAGTAGAACTGTAATAAATGCAGCCCAGATTTAACAGATGTGTACACACAATGTCTGCTTTATGAGGAGTAAAACAAAATGATGGGTATAGAACAAAAAATGTTGATTTTAAAAATTAAAACAGTATGGAAAGTATCAAGCTTGGAATTCCCAGTGTTTATGCAAATACTGTATTCCTTTAAATGTTAGCAGACAGTAGGGTTTGGGAAACATCTGTCAATGTGGTTGGATGCTGTGAGGAGACTGAAAAGGACAGATGTTACTTTCGCTGTTAAAAAAAAAAAAAAAAAAAAAAAAAAAAAAAACGCATGAGATCTGAGCCACAATATGCCTAACCTAGGTGGTGATGGAAGCTGGCCTAACAAGACAGACAGTGACAGTGAACAATCCTAAGACTCCTTGTGATTTCTTTAAGCTACTTTCAGAAGCATTCAAAATTGTTATTGCAATGCAACTGTATTATTTGAATGTATTCTCCTTGTGGGGAAATAAGATTGGACAGGGTGAGAGGAAAATATGGTTAATGCTGTGTAAAGAGTTTTAGAAAGCACATGTGATTTTTTTCTAAAATATCTTATTCATGCTTTCACATAAACGTGGATTCAGTACAATGAACTGAAATAGGAGTAGCTTCAGGCTTCACTGAGGCCCATTAAAAACTTCTCATTTATTTCAATAGGTTAAGATTTCTCATTAAATCCCATAGGCAAAGTCACATCTGAAAACATTAGAAGGAACTTCATTCTGGAAAAGATGCAAGATTTCTTTTGTTAAGAACAATTCTAGATTTGGGTTTGTCTGAAGGCTTGTTTGTACATTTATTAAAAAAAGAATCTTTTTAAAATTTGTGATTCTTTGACATATCTCAAATGAATGTTTTTCATTTAGGTGCGTCTTCGTTTTGGGGAGTACTAGTCACACTCAGTCATTTACATTGCTATACAGAGTTGAGTACCTGGATTAATTAAATAGTTTTAGTAGGAAGTAGAACTTAGCAGTGTATTACTGATTTAATTCCACACAGGAGAAGCAGAATACCAGAGTAAGACACTTCATTTAATGTTTAACACAATCACAGCTTACTAGATAGCATGAAGGTTGTTTGATTTCTCCATCATCTCTGTTATTGTAGCTATTCTCAAAGGCAAATATACATCTCTGACACTCTTCAAAATTATGTTTTTCAGCATCAATCTTTCTCTTTAAGTAAAAGAAACACAGAACTGACAGTATTCTGCTAATCTTACAATTAATTGCCTCTACAAAAATCTCTACAAAGACAAAAGAAATTATGGGGATTAAATTGCATTTAGAAGTGTAATTTAAAATGCTAAAATCTATAATCTGAGCTCCATATAAATTCAAACCTTTTTCAGCTAATCCCACTCCCGCTAACGAAGCTCAAGTCACAGGTCTGTTTCGATTACCATTCAGTAAGAAATATGACACCTAAAAGGGTTCTGTGTTTCTTAGTTTATAAAGGTTAAGGAAACACTATAAAAAATTAAATCTCACAAACCAAATACATATGATTCCGGAATTCTGAGTCAAGCTTCAGTGCCATCAGCACGAGAAATCCACTTTCTAGATAAAAATTCGAGAGTTTTTGGTTCTGCTTTATAGTGTTTTATCTGTCACTCCTTTCACGACTGCCCTCGACACTAGTGGAACTTCTTTTGCTAATGAAAATATTTCTTTGCCTAATAACCGAATTATTGCATGTGGTAAATCTTGGCAACACATTACCGTATCATAAATACCAACAGAACAACAGTTGTCATTTTGATTTAAAACTTTCAGTGCGAGTACAGATCTGAGTAGTTAAGTGTGCTTTATAAAACTGAACACGAGTGGTTTCTCTCTCACTTTAGAATGCAACTTTCTTGGGTAGCACTTAATAATATTTCAGTTATTTGAATTTGCATATGAAAAAATGACATATTTGGAAAGATAGGAACAAAGGAATTATTCATACTGCCCACTTTTAGGCTTCTGACTCTAGTGTACTTTATTATCCTCTGAAGATGCGTACTTTTTTTCTATCGACTATCAGCTCCTAACTGCAGATTCTCTGACTCACACCAATGCTGGATACCTAAAATAGCCTAAAACAGAAAGTGTGAAATCCCATTTGGTGGCCAAATTCACACATGGTATGGATCCATTAAAGTCAGAAGGCCACTATAGATTTACTCTGGCTAAGTCTGGAGCAGAATATTCTCATGTTTCTGCAAATTTATAGCACATGTCGTCTACAGTTTAAGAGGAGATATGTGATGGTTTATTATTATTATAGAACAGATGCTAAAAGAAGAGGTTAAGTCATAGGCTCCTTTCACTTCAGCTTTGCAAGTGACTTGCCTAGACAGATTATTTTTTACTGGGACTTTTTGTAGTGGAAAACCCTAAAAAATAAGGCCTGGCTGTATATAGGATCTGTTCTTGTATCATCCATTATTTAGTGAAGATTCTAAGGAAGTTTTTGTTTTGTTTTGTTTTTCTGTTTTCCTTTGCAAACTCACAAACTATGAACTAGAACTCTTATCTCTTGATTCAGAAGAACTATTTCCAATTTTCTTTTCCAATTAGCACTGGCAACAGATTGTTCCATGTTTTGAGATGTCACTCCTTGTTCTTCTTCTCTTTCAGAGTTTCTGTGAAAATATTGACTCCTTTCCTGATAAAGGCTTTCACTGCTTACTTAGAAATTAGCAAGTTCCTTTAAGGAAATAGTGTTCATTTTCTGTTGGAAAATTATTTCTTCACATTGCTAAATGGCTCACATCTTGCCAGTTATTTCTCATAAAGGTTGTGTGATGAGCAATTTTCCCAGTTAGTGTTTTATCCTGCTTTGGCAGTGACTGAACTTGTCTATACTTGGTTGATTATCTTCTTTTTGGAATTAATCAAGATTTGTTGTTTGGATACCATTAGATGTCTCACCAGCATTTTACATGCAGCTTTGCTCTTATCCATATATTAGTTCCTGATCATTACAAAATGTAGGTATGACTGCTTTCATAGTCCAAAATTATTTTCCCAGACAGATTCCAGCAAGGTCTCTTTCCTGTGGAATTCAACCTTTGCTGATGTGACCAGATTTTTTCCAAAGTTCAAATAGATAATGTAGGGTGTTTCCAGTAAATTTTATAAGTTCAGAGCTGATGCTGACAAATCTATGAAAACGTTCTTGATGATGAAAAGATAATCTCACCATTAGCATGCAACATGATCATGGCCTGCACTAGATGGCTAAACTCTGTGGTTGAAGTTTCTAATATTTACTGAATGTATCAAGTTCTAGGTGTCTTAATTTAATCTTGGTGTTCTGCGCGGTTATGAAATTGATTGGATTTCCCTGAGTTTCAAGACAATTCAATCAAAAATATGATTCTAGAAGGTTTTTGTTTTGAAAGTGTTAAAGGGACTGCAAGATATCCAGAACTGAGGGAAGTATAAGGAAGTGCTGATTTGATTTGGACAACATGTCTCTTGTTTAAACATGAATATATGAGGGGACTATGCTGCTCTATTAGATTCATTTGGACTTTTGCACTGCAGTTTTATTGACAAGCATATTTGAAGCATAGGTAAAAAACTAGTTCTTATATTTGTCGTTCTTTAAATCTAAATAAATAGATATGACATTCAAATTGAGTTTGCACACTGCATATAATAAAAATTGACAATCCCTTTGAAGTAGCTTGCACCAAGTAATTTCTGAAACATTGCCAGCTTCCTCAATCTTCAAGTAATGCTAGTAAAAAATGCCATATGAGCTACCTCTAAATGTTTAAGGAAGGAGAAACAGTGGTTACTTTAAATTGTTATGGGCAAAAACAATAACAACATTGGTATTAAAAGCACACAGCACATCAGAAAATAAATCTGAAATATTTAGTAAAGTTGTCAAACATTCATTATTTTGGACTCCTGCTTGGGAATGTTCCCAGATCCCAACCTGACACTGCTGTGTCCAACATCCCTGGGGCTATTTCATAGAACAACAGTGGTAATGAAGTATGCAGAAGTGCTTTGCTCTGTGCTTTGCTTTGTGGCTGAGATGACATTTAATAATAGAAAGAGAATCTTTAGGAGAAAAGAAAGAAGTTGGTTATACATTTTTTTACTTAAAGGAAAAAAATACATATATATTATATAGACACACACACACATATGTAAACAAAACTCCCTGGGAAATAAAAACCAAAACATTCTTTCTTTTCCCTTCTATAACTCAACTGAAACATGAGGCCATTTCTCAGAGCAATTGAGCACCTATGAAGTGGTACATTACCAATAATAAAGGATTATATCTGCAGCTGCCATTTTTGCTTTTGGTTATGTTTTTGTTTTTGTTTTATTTCTTTTTTAGTCTTGGCTTTTACCCTTACATTAGTTGGGAAGTCTACCCTTAAAACATCTGGGCTTTTACTGAAACAATGGCATAGTTTCCACAGTAATTCTGTATAATTTCTGTTGAATAGTAGGGTACATTTAAACAGATCTAATGGGGTGAGCAATATTATTTTAAAGGGCTTTCATCATTACTTATCTTCTAGCTGATTATAGGAATCTTGTTGGAAGCTTTCAAAGGATTTTTAATTTTGAATCTCTTTATGTCTTCAGCCTAGTGATGACATTAATTTCCCCTATTGCTTATGAAAGAAAGCATAGTTTTCTTTCAGGAGGTTTTTTGTTCCGTATGTCATGTCTTTTGTATGTGCAGATGGGACTGATTATTTCTATGGCTTTACTTTAAAAAAATAAATAAATAAAATAAAACAAATAAATATCATGGAGAATTAAGCATAGCTACTTCTGTTTAAATATCTTGATAATGAAAGAAATGCACTTTTTCCTCAGAAGCAAAACAGTTAATTTTTTCCACAGACAGCAGTATTTCTTCATTCATGGAGCACTCAAGTCCTTTTGCATTGGTCAAGTTTTCACTAAGAAGTAATTCATTCCTATGCGAAGATCTGGCACAAGCTACTTCATCTCTTGAATCCTACTTAAACCTTCAAAATAAGGCTAAAGTGTTATATAAATATGGCATTAGCCTTCACCTTCAGGCGAATTTCAGCCTTTTTGAATTAGCAGCTTCCTCTCCATTTAATAATGATTGGAGAACACCTACAGCTTAAAAATTAAAAGAGGGAGACGAAGGTCAAGGAAAGATCATGCATAAATTAAGGTATTAGGAATTGTTATTTACATAACGCTGTATTTCAATATAGAGAGGCTAACATCTAATTTGTATTAGCTTCATTTATTAGGACTTCTGAATTAAATCATGTTGAATATATGCATTTCAATTCTCAAGTAATTTCTTGCATTCAGCAACATAAAATTGATTTTGAACAGTAAGATGATTTTTTAGGGATTCATAAATGGTTTACTGAAGCCATTCAGCAAATAGAATTTAACTGAGACAGTCACATCTTCATACTATCCTTACTGAGTTAGAATCTTCATTTCTTTTTCTACAATACACTGCAAGGCATTCCAGTACTGGGAAAAAACAGAACAAAACAGACAAACAAACAAAACAAAGAAAACAATACTTCTGCACAGAATAAGGTTAGACATTTAGACACTAAGATGTTAAGATTCTCTGGATCCTGAATTAAAAAGTTATGTCCTTAAAAAAAAGAGTCTACATTTTTATCTCATTCGGGATTTTACCTTCAGCATTCTGAGATAATTTTGGCTGGAAACGTTTACCTTAAAAATAATAATAAAAAAAAGAAATATCCCAACAACATGAAATAACAACAACAACAAAAATCCAGAGCTCATTTCAGTACATATACATGAATAACAAACTCATTTATCCTCAGAAAAAATAAAATATTAAAACCTCAAGGAAGCGACAGTAAGCAGAGAAAGAATAAAAATCTACCCTCACTGAATAATGTATCCATAACAAATAAGTAAAACTGAATAAAGATTTTTTTTTTTTAATCCAGGATTTAACCACTTCACCTTTCACTTTGTCTAAGTAAGGAAAGTTAAGAGGTGTTTCATGCCTTCAATTCATTATCACTATTCTTTGCAATAAAAGATACAAAGTTAAAAGAAAGCAAGCTGTCCACATGAGGAGAAGTACTAGGAGAAATAGATGGACCAGTGCCTTCTAATTTCAGAGAAAAGAAAAACTTCCTTCCTGATCCAAGCTGTTAAAACTCCCAATTTTTAATTAAAAATAAAGCTATGAGGGATATATCATGCCTTCAAATCAGTTTCCTGAGTGGGAAAAAAAAAAAAAAAATTCCTAGGTACACTAGAAATGAAGTGGGTTAAAAGCATAATATGTAGCATTTTTATTGCAGAGGAGATACTGTAGACAAAGTTGAATGGAAAATGCTTGTTAATGTCATTATTATTTTTACCTGGGTTTTGATATCACATTGGGACTAACAGAACAATACTTCATGCTCATTGAGAGTATTGGAGTCTACATATCAGGTACAATGGTAATTTTAATTTTAAAATGGTATGCACAGAGAAGTCTTTTTTTTTTTTTCAGATGATTATAGCATCCAATTTTGCACACAGTTTTCAGTAAGTCAGGTTATGTAAAGGAATAAATGCAGAACAAAGTATTAAATATGTATAAAATATCTCTAACATGGCATCAATTTTGTGTTCCTGCTTCAACCTGTTTCGTATTTGAAAAAAAAAAAAAAAAAAGATTTATGACAGAATTATTAAGAGATTATCAGCTCTTATTATACATACATTATATAATTTATTTCTAAAGTTCAACCACTTTGAAATTATATGACAGATTAAGACAGAAAATGTGCTGAAACTGGTGTAGTAAATGCAAGAAAGTAGTGGAGATAACTTATTGTGGAAATATTTTTACACAGTGTAGAAGAGTTGCTAAGATAGATTTGGCAGAATCTATTTACTGAAGTAAAATGTGTTCCTATATTTTACCATGTTTGTTCTGTAAAAAAACAAAAACAAAAACAAACAAACAAACAAAAACATGCTATATACATTATATTCTGTCTTGTAGGCTCCTTTGGCTGAGGATCTAGATGTATCAGAGATTGTCACTGCAGAGACCCACAGGGTTACATCATTCTCCCAAACACTTTTCACGTAACTCATTTTGCCGCTTCCATAGAGCTAACACATTTTATCATTACATGAAAGCATGAAGCCTTTTATTGTCATAAAATGGTGATTTATACCTCAGACATACATTGGGTCTCTGCTTTTATCAGCTTTTAAACAGCTTCTTCACCAATTCTACAAGCTTTTTTTACAGTTTTTTGTGCTTTGTAGGATCTCTAACAACTACTATGAATAAAAATATGCCCTTGGGTAGGCTCATAGACATTCTTAAAGCTAAGCAATTGCCAAAGAGGGAAACTAATATGATAGTATCAGCAAATACAGCACCAAAGTATCTTTTGCATAAACTAAATTCAGTTGAATGTCAACCTTGTAAAAATGTATTAATTCACCCATGTTGACCTACTGTCAATATCATTCAAAAATGACAAATAGATTTCTGGACTATGTATGTTTCCTTCTGAATGTCCTCAGTGTTTTGGTGTCTCTTTTCTTTGTCCTTTTTGTTCATTATGTATCAAACCCTAATAGTAGATCATTTCTTTCAATTAGTGTTTCAGTGCATCATCATCAAATCTCTTAAGTGCGGATTTTGAGGGGAAGTCCATATAAATACTTCATATCCCTAAGTAAATTAAATTCAAATGTTAAGCATACATTTCTTATGTAAGAAATATTTTAGGCATAGCATCTCTCAAATGGTACATATCCATTTACTGTACAGTGGTAGTGACGGCAAGCCCCAGCAGAAATTATCTTCCTGTTATGCCAATTACTGAGCATATGTGAGATCTCACTCCAAAGGGATCACAAATGAAATAAACAAGATAAGAGACAGTGATAAATTATTAAACTGCTAATGATGTTACAGAATCAGAGAGTAAACCTTTAAAGCTCTTTCTTTTTTTTTTTAAAACACTCCGAGCACACATTGTGCTCATATTATTCTGATAAAATTAGAAGTGAAATGCATTAATATGACATGACTGAGTATGATCCAGAAATTTAAAATATCAAATCAGGGCTTTTCAGTGTTCTCTACTCTCTCTAGTATTAAAAAAAAAAATAGAAAAAAAAAAAAAAAGTGGTGGGGAAGGCATGAAAAAGACTGTATTGAGCATTCTGTGGCCTGTACTGACCATTCTGTGGCCTTAAAAGTCAGTCAGGACTGTTCAAATGGTGTTTAGGCAAATTCTCTTACCTACAGAAAAGGTGGTGGTATTCAAACTACTCATTAGGAATTGTCTTTGTACCATTCCTGGATATTATTTCTGAGAATGTTATTGGCTAAATGAGGTTAGGTCAGTAACTGTGCCAACAACTTAGCAATGCAGAGTATGCATGCCAGCGCTTGCAAAGGGATCGATCTTTATCCATTGAACATAAAAGAAATTTAAGTAGATAATTACTTAAATTCAGCATTTCACTAAACCATCTAAAATTAGGAAGGCTGAACCCTAAAAAATTAATTGTCCATAATATATATTCACATTAATCTTTCTTTCTGTTTGCATGGGTGTGCAGATGTGTGTTTTGCAAGCAACAATACAGTAACTGAGTTGATTCACAAAATGGTAGAACTGTTATTTCATCTTAGCATGTTCTTTGACTGTAAGAATATAATGCATTCAAAACACAAACACTTAACAATATGAAAAAATCCATGACCTTTATTATTCATTAAGTGTAGAAGAGTGAGACTTTATTTCTGCTCACCAGTAGCAACTAGAAATTATTTAGCTAAGAATTTGCAAGAAGTGCTTAAGCTGCAGTTTTTATGGTAAATATCTCTTTGTGAAAATACCTAAAGAAAAATGTCAAGGTCATAAAAGCTTTAGCATTTTCCATGTTCTAAATGCTACTTGATTTATTATTCTGTTCCCGATTATAATACTTGTCATTCTTTTTATCTCATTGAGCCTTGTGATTGATTTTCCCTCCTTTTGTCTGCCTTTAGGTGCTACTACTCCTTTATTGTATGACGCTTTATGCTACTGCAGCTAAGAAATAAGTACCAAATATACCTGTGTTGAAAGATGTTCAAGAATTTAAATTTTTATTTATGTGGGATACTCTAATAGAATTATCTTAGCTCTGAATCCAACACATTATCAGTGCCTCCGCATATGCCATAACTGCATGACATCCTTAGATATTGATCCTTAGATATTGAACTAGTCTGTGACAAAAGCAAAACAAAACAAAACAAAAACAAACAAATAAACAAATTCCCAAGCAGTGAATCTTGCTTCCCAATAGGTTTGAGGATTTCTCTTTTGCATCATTTTTCCTTTATATACGCTGTTAAAATAACTTCTGCTTCTGTTCTAAAAATCTGAGTATCTTTAATGCTTCTGATAAATTTAGTTCAATTTGATTTTAATGAAGAATGTTTACACTTTTTTTTTTACACTGTATGTGGAAGAAAAATGTTATTCTGATAAATTTGGAATATTGTTATTTTTCTATGCCCAATACATCGTCCAAAGCACATATATACGTAGAAGAGGAATAACTCACCAGGTCTTTTTACTTCAAGCAATTCATCATATCACTGCTTCCCATGCTAGGTTGCCATATTAACTGGATTTAAATTAATAGCTATAACAATATGTGCAAAACAGTCTCTATTGCACAAGAGGCAACAAATAATTTTAATTCAGTACCACAACCTTTTTTAATATATTTTCCACTTTTTAAGTTTTAATTAACAATGACACTGAAGATTATTTTTTATAATTCTTCCACCTCTGTGTTGAGAGCACTCATTTTGAACTATCTCAGTGCAGTCAGATATACTGTTCAACCTATGATAAGAACACCAGCACAGACAAATTAAAGAGATAATAATCCATTTATAACAACTATTTGTTTGGGGTAGGGTGAGGGCAAGGGAATAGCTTATTTATTTATTTATTTATTTATCCTTTAAACAATGTCTGGAACTATATTAATTCTTTATAGATCAGATTTACAGCTTTCTGAAGCTACAAGTTGGCTTCAAGACATATTGTGCTGCTCTGCATGTAAATTTATATTTCTCTGCAGGATAACTTTCTTCTTAAGGACTAGTAAGTTCTATCTGAATGATCTTTGACTATCACATGCTATTCTCTACCTCCCTCAGTGAGAGTGAGACTTAAACAGAAGCAAATAAGTTATCACTGTGATATTTCCATCTTCCCCTATATATATATATATATATATATTTAAACTTGCTAGCTTCAAAAATATGGAAAGTATGGAAAAAATGTATAAATATTAGAATATACTGCTAATAAATTGTAAAATGCTGTCTGGAGACTGTCTGAGTATGTAAGAAGAACAAAACCAACTGAAGAATCAGCATGTATTTGTGAGTCACTGAAAATATAAGGCTGCTCAGAGATCAAGAGTCTGCTGTTTTTCTATGCTCCCCTGAAGTGCATTTCACTTTCTTTTCTCTTCCTCCTTTTTTTTTTTGTTTTTTGTTTTTTTGTTTTCTATTCTTTTTTGTGATTAGGTATAAAATTACTTCTGAAGATGTGTTTCTCTAAGCAATGTGTATGAACTGTATTTGCTGATATGTTTGAACAAAATTCTAACAAGTGGTTCTTGCCATAGCAAGACATTGAAATGATGCAACTTTCTAGAACAATGACAACCCCACTGAGTTTATTCAGAACAAATGAGGTGTGTTAAAATTGTACAAAGGGATGAAGAATAGTTTATTTATCTATTTAATAGCTGTCATTGTCCTGTATGGCAAAATAACAATCTGTTGTAAAGGGAAATTAAATTTCTCCAAGTCATAGGACGTGGAATGATAGAATGAAGGACTAGAGCAAGGTCTCCTAAGTGCTACTGAGCATATAGCTTCTCTCAACACAGGAACCAGCAGTCCTAATTTCCAAAGACATGTTTATATGGCCAACATACACATTTAGATAACCATACAAAATATTGTGGGTATAGGAGGACAGTAAACAACATTCTTTTTTCTCTCCTCCTTATTGAAAGAACCACTGAAAATATAATGTTCATTGTACAAAAGCTTGGAGAATCATCTTACAAAAATGTATTTAAAATTTAAGATTTGTTGTCTTTTTTCAAAATATCAAAGAGGAGGATACTTCTGGAGGGTAATTTATTACAACTGTGTTGCCCTCGCCTGGATGTTCTGTGGTATGTCCTAGAATCTTGGCATCTCAGTTGCTTCCACTGGTGAGCACACCATGGGTATCAATTTACCCATACATGAGGTTTCTTGCTAATGGAAACTGGGGCATTTTTATTAAGGAAAAGCAACAAGAAAGGACCTGTATGATCAGAGATGTTGGCTTGACTGAGGGCATTGCCAAGCACACACAAAGACTTGGGAATCTGGAATTGCTTAGAGATGTAGGATCACAGACATCAGTATTGTGTTATGTGAGCTTCTGTGAAATTGAGCTTCCTCACCTTCTCCAGAGCAATGCAAAATAAGCTTAGGCTAAAGCCACAAATTTTCTTAGTTTGGTTCACACAGCATGATAGAACTGACTAACGCAAATGGAATTTCTAGTGGTTAGGACAAGTAAAAAAGTATCACTGTCTGTCAAATTTCACCTAGTCGAGGGATGAGGGACTAGTGAGGGGTAAAGGAGTTCGTCTTTTCTTCATCTAATATGCATGTACATGTGTCAACTAATTATTTCACAATCATGAAAGTCACATGGTTTATAGACCCTTGCATCTTGCAACTTTTATTTTCACTAAGCACAAGCTTCGAACAGTCCTAAATTGAAATATATATTTCAAAAAAGTAAAACTGTAATTTCTTAGGTAGTTAAGACTTCATACACAGCTCAGAAATCCTAAGTAATAGGAAAAAAAGAGAGGTCAATATCTCTGATCCTTTGAATAGTATTTAGCGATCTTTAATTTGCAAAAGGTTTTAATTCATATAATCACAGGACTGGTTTCACTGACCTTTCTGATTAACTACAAAGTGAACAATGCTTTTTTTCAAGTTATGCTTTCTAAATGTATATATATTCAATTCTTATTGCAAGCATAAAGGATGAATGTGAACTGTTGTTGAGGCTGCTCTTTTACAATCCTCAAGGCAGATTTTATCAATTAAACTTGTGATCTTGCTAAAACTTAAGACGAATTTTGCAGAAAGAATTCTTGCTAAATCTCACAGCTATTCTGTTAACAAAGTAACACTCTGTTTCTTGTTGTTAATGGAGTTCTTTATCGTTTATTATATTGGAAGGATTTGAATGAGACTATTGTATCAGCAAACCTTTCTGGTTATTAAGGTTTACCTGCTGATTTTTAACACAAGCGAGAGTTTTCACTATGTAGGGCACGCATTTAATCTCTTAAATGGCAAAATATGTATTTCTACCTTCTATCTCAGTTTCCTGTTGTTAGATAATGCATGAAGCATTACAGATTGAAGAAATTTAATAAATATAAAGCATTTTACTATTCTCCCCCCATCCCCTGCTATTTCTGTGATTTTGATTACATCATTGGTTAGTTTCCAGATATTTCATGGAGATAGACTGTTGTCATACCACATAGAACAGGCAACATTGTATAAAAATAATTATGTCAAGTTTCTTTGCTAGTAGCTAGGAAAAAAGCTGTATGCGTGTTCTTGATAAAGAATGAAATAATAATTAAATTTTAAAACCACCATTTGATAATCAACAACTGCCAAAGTGTGTATTTGTTATTCAAGACCTACCACTGGAAGTGTTAGATTGCGTACAACTTGCCATAGCTCAGCATCAGCTATACAGACTGCTGCACAATGCAGTGTGTTTTTTTTGTGCTACTTTGTATGGTGTGAAAGAAAATCCTGTCTGACAAAAAGGAAGAATTTTGCTACCCTAGACTGTGAAGAAAGTAGGCAAATACTCTCATCTTCCCACTGTGTACATGAGCAGCCTAATCTCTAGGAAGCATGCAAACTCTAAGAGCAGTCCTAGGCTCTACATCCTAGGACTCAGACGTTCTGAGTTTTAGGATGTCTAAAAAGGTTTGTTCTTGTACTTTACAAAACAAATAAAAAGGTATATGGAAAAATACACAATTGAAGACATACCCATCAGCCCAGCCACTACTCTGGAACATCAAAAACAGTTATACCAATATTCCAGTTGCATGACTGAAATCCTGAAATCCCTGAGCTCCAACAGATGTACATGCTGAGACAAGTTTTTTTAAGTTGGATAGAGCAGCCTTTCTTGATATGCACAAGTTACTTATGCACTATTTTGTAGCATATGTCACTATTTATTATATGTCACTTTCTTGCTTCTTATGTGATGCTGAAGCTTTAAACTGCTGAATAAATCTCCACTATGGTACCCCAAAGGCTTTTTCTGTCACAAACTTAATTCTGCAAAGAAAACCATGAGACAACTCCTGGTTAAGAGTAGAGTCTGGAGGTATTTGACAAATGGCAATAGGAAGGGAAAAGAAAGACAAAAGACTCACTTTTGGCTACAGATCAATATGCTATGAAAAAAATAAAATAAAATAAAAAGTACCATTGCATCTTCTTTTTCATCAAGGCCATGTTAAGCTCTGCCACCTTCCCCTAGTCCATATCTCTGCATATCAGATCTAATCTAATAATTCCAGCAAATTTACAAACTCAGTTTCAAAGGTCAGTATTCAGGGCATCACGCTAGGACGAAAGCCCTTGGTACTAGCTTGCAGTAGTGAAACAGGAATTATAAAGCTGGAATGAGGAGACAACAGATTTATGCAAGGATCAGGCAATTAATTTGTCAGGGATAAGGGACTGGCACATCTCATACCTATGAGGTGATGGGAGAGCCTCAAATCTTTCTAAATATGTACTGTCTTTAGTCACATAATTATGGCATGCAAATGACATGAAGATAAAATGAACTGCAGACCTGAATAAAGCCAATCACAAATTTCAGGGACTTTAAAAATAGCTGAATTCTACCATTCAACCATAAATTAACCAAAAGACATTACATTACAGGTCTCTGGAAGACGAAAACTTTGACATTCGGGAGGTTGTTAATTGCAAGTCTTAAGATCATAAATGAAATGACAGTTAGTGAAATAGGTCCTGAGCACATAAGGAAACGAAACGGAACCAGTATATCAATACAAATAATTTGATTTCTATATTCACATAATATTTAAACTACATATTTTCCTGACAGAGTTCCTAGCTACAGATGTTATAGTTCCTTTATTTTCAAAACAAGAGCAATCCTATTAGCCTATCCTAGAAGTCCATGCACAAGAAAACATTTTTCTGTACTGCGTTTCCAGCCCACCAGACAACTTTTCAGATCTTTTTGAGTAATAAAAATCTGAGGAAGGGATGTAGGACAAACAATAAGATCCCCAACCTATTTGATCACATTAAAAAAAAAAAAATAAAATAAGCCATTCACTTGTTCTCATGAGCAAACAATATTGATTTCTTTGAGTAAAGAATACTTGGTTGGTGTGACATATCCTTTTTATTTTTTTACTTCAGTCTTGGAAATACACCAGTTCTCATGGCTGAGCACTTGGTCCATTATATATGAAAATTCAGACATGAGAAGCAACAATTTGCTCCATTAATACCTTGTAAATTTCCTAAAACTGGTTTGTTCCAAAGCCTTGGGGATAAGCAACAGAAATAAGTATTACTGGACTAAATATTGAAAGAATGCGCTATGTTAAGTTATATCATTTGAAGATCAGGCCCCTTTATTTCTTCTAACAAAGACAGTTGTGACATTCTTCCTTCACTATGTCTTTCCTTTCCACACCACCCTGCCCCCACTTTGATTTGGACTGCAGTCACATGGAATGAATAATGACACATAAGCACAAGGTTTATTTAAATCAAATTGTGTAGCTAAGTAAACAACCTGTCATCCAGACCTGAGGAAAAAAAAATAAAATAAATTACATACTTATTTTTAAGTATTCTGAGAGACAAATCTACCATCACTCCAGGGATCAGCCATTACAGATATTTTCACTTATCATTTCTATTTCTTTGAGCGTTGTATTAATAATTTATGTGTATTTTTGTTGTCTAGGTATTGTTAGCATTTTCATAGAATGAGAAAAGATGAATTAATACATTTTTTGTTGTGAAACTTCAATTTAAAGGAGTGAAGTGCTGCTTACCAAAAGATACTTACTTTTGGTAAGGATCTGATGTTCCTGCCACCTACATCAGGTTTCATCTCAAGATAACTTCTCTGTTTTCAGTGGGTTTCTTATTAGTGCTATGATTCAGTCCTTCCAGTGTTTCTCAATATGAGTACGTTTATACAAAACAGGCTTTCATAGATTTCACCAGAACTGCCCTTGTGCGTAAAGATACTCAAGGACAAAAATCCTTTGCAGAATCAGTCTTTAAGAAGTTAAAGATTTCTTTAAATATGAGTGACAGGTGTATGTTCAGAAACAGGAATATATTGGAGCATAGCACATACTTTTTGCTTTCCTTATAGACGTTTTAAACTCATAGCCACTTAGGGACATTTATGTTTTTCAGTATTTATTGGTAGATTAATAGTCAGTTACTCAACCATTTAGGGTATTTTCATATGGAAATACAGGAATAAAAGATAAGGCCGGGTAAAGTAGGATACTACATTTCATGATTTATGTTGTATATAAAATGCATGGACTTCAGTGATTTGGAAATGCAAAATGAACGACTGATAAAAATAATCTGAGAAGATTCATCATCTTGATAACATACTGATTTTAAACATAATAAGTTGTAATAAATTGTAAATAAACTTTATTAGTAAAAAGGGATAGATATTTCATTGATAGAAATTACAAATAAGTTTTCTTTCTGTTGGTAAATTTGCAAGTTAAGAGAGGAGACACTGTCTTTTAACATAGAATTGTTTAGTAACACTAAGCAAATATCTTCTGAATTCCAAAATTTGCTTATAAAATTATTTTTATTGTTATTAGCAGTTGAATTGATTTTTTTTTCTGTTTCCCTACTTATCTGTATTTCTGACATATCTGTTAAAAATTCTTAAAAGTGAGAGTAAAATTTCATTTTCATATTATAATAACTCTTCTAATTTATGTTATAAGTGCAAAAGTGCCTCTTTATGCTGATTTTCACAATTATAAGCTCTTCTCCATTTTGGACACCTTCCACCAGGAGCTAAGGTGTAACCAACCTTGTTGTTTTCTTGTTAGCTCTGACAGACTCTGATTTCATAATCTAAATTTGTTCATTTATCGCATTGTTACTTCTATAGTTGGATATGTCTAACTAATAATTGTGGCTTACAGTTATTTCTATCTAAGAGTTTGACTGTGATCTAGCATTGACTGGAAGGTCGCACACAGTGAGGTCTGTAGTGGTTTTGTGGTGCACTCCTCTGTTCCTGGGCTTTGACAGCATGAGAAGTAGCATACGTGCTTAAAGTCTCTCCTGTCTTCCCTAAAACAGGTCTGCCCCAAACAGTCTATTGCTTCCCTGACCACATTATTCTCTAAAATGTGTCTAGACATTATGTGTGAGACAGCTGTTTTCCAACGGCTAAAAATTTTCCCAAACACATGCTAATATTTAAGGAGGATGGACAATTGTAGGCAAGTGCTTACGTCTTTGCCTTGCCCCTATTGATTTTATTAGCATAGATGCAACTTTTGTTTTCATGGCCATGTAACTGACAGAAAATTGCGAGGAACAGGACCAATTGTTTGGACAGTGAAAAATATAAAAGGAAACTGAATTATCAAATATCTACATGAAGAACAAAAGTCAAATTGAGGCAAATTCAAGAATGCAGATGAACAAAGGTACAGTAATGTTAAAAATGTTCTTGGTGCTATAAAAGAATCAGAAAGGAAACTGCAAGCAGCTTTTCAGGAACAAGTAGACTGAAATAGTGCATACATAGTGGGTCATAAACTATTAAGATCTTGAATAGAAGAATGTACCTCATCTATCTTGACAGAGAGAAATAGAGCAACTGGTCACTCATCACTGGAAGCAGGGAAAATAAATAAAATAAAATAAAATAAAATAAAATAAAATAAAATAAAATAAAATAAAATAAAATAAAATAAAAAAGTATATTAAGTATTTCTATGGCACTTAAACTGGAATTTGAAGTCTAGATTAAAAATATTGAAAATGATCATCTTTTTCTAAATAACCTAGAAAAACTGAAAACAACAACAACAACAACAACAAAGCATGTCAACAGCTTTGGATATTAAAGTGATTTCCTAATAATTATATTTAGTGAACTATTTTATGAAAGATAAAAAAGAAGTGTGACTTGGATGCATGTGTGCTGAATAAAGAACATAAGCATTTTAAAGGAAAATATCATACTAAAGCCGGAACTGAGTTAGATTTTTTTCTAGATCTTTTTAACACTAAAAATAGCATTTTAGTTATCTTTATTCCAGCCATCATAAGCATTTTCTATCATATACTTCAATAGCTTTACTGTAGCAAATAAAATTAACTACTTTTTGAACCCTTAAGTAACTACCCCTTATAAAATTATGTATTTCTGAAAAAGAAGGTAACACAAAGAAACATAGAAGACTCACAAACTTGTAGTTTCCATTACCCAAATAATGCTCATTGGTTTCTGAGTTTAAATGAAATCTGAGCAATCAGACAGATATTTGTCCTCTTTGTGTGCATGATTGTATTTGTGTTTATAAATATTGCATAGCTCTACTGAGGACTTTTCAAGGTAGAAAGCCAGGGAATTTTAAAGACACAAAGGAATCATTTTGTTTTGGTCATATGCATATATTTGTTTCGGTATTATTACTTCCTAGTAGAGATTAAAGCTGTTCAGCAGTAGCTCAATAACTGCAGAGAAAAACAGACCTGACCCTTAAGGAACAATGCATGACTTCTTCAGTAATTACAAATTAAACACAAGAAACTCCATGTTAACATTAAGCATCCAGCTCTGAGCATCTCTGAGCAGCTCTGACTGTGGGTACAGGGCCCTTGTTGTCATCCTAGGGAGGGCTGGCTGCAGTTGCACAGTGTTGGCTGGCTACTATAACCTAGCTCAATCATATTAACACAGGCTACAGATCAGTTATGTATTTTCCAAATGCTTGTCTTCCTGCAAGCAATTGTTGTAGAATTAGAATTACAATTAGAAATAAAATGGAGCGGGGTATATTGTTGTTAAAATTTGAGCAGAAATGAGTGTATGCCACAACCTTTCTGTAAAGAGTGGTAGGGCAAAGCCTCCTCGCATAATATTCTATATATATGCAACATATCAGGTATTGACAAAACTTATGAAGGAATACCCTTGAGTATTGAGACTGATAGTCTGATCCTTAGGGGACGTTACAGAATCACTGGCCAAATATACATATATAAAATACATATGCCAAGTGGGCTACAGTTTCTCTCGTCATAACTTTTTACTGTTTTTCCATAAAATGGACTGATGAATCCACTATCGTTATGTTGGGGTTTTAGTAACAACTACAAGGAGAAGACAAA
>WBNA01000507.1:248232-261116 GCA_013398345.1 Nothocercus nigrocapillus | reverse complement strand
CTGGTGACAGGGGTTATTTTTCCCCAAGTGCAGGACCTTGCACTTGTCTTTGTTGAATTTCATAAGATTTCTCATTGCCCAGCTATCCAGTCTGTCCAGGTCCCTTTGGATGGCAGCGCAGCCCTCTGGGCTTTCAGCTATACCCCCCAGTTTGGTATCATCAGCAAACTTGCTGAGGGAGCACTCCATCCCTTCATACAGGTCATTGATGAATAAATTGAACAGGACTGGGCCAAGGACTGACCCTTGGGGGACACCGCTAACCACAGGCCTCTAGCTAGACTCCGCACCACTGATCACCACCCTTAAAATATTTTAACTTTGAACTAGTTTCTACCGTTATGGAAACCACTTTGAGCAGGGAGAGGAAAGGTGGAAAGTCCTTCAAATAGTTTAGAAATATTAACTGTCTTAAGAGTGACGTGCAAATGTCATACAAATATCTTTACTATATATTTTAAGTTCTAGAGATAAGTATAGAGAGAACAGTAAGCATGAATCTGCCTCTGTTGTCAAGATAATAACAATTCCATGTTTGAAAGAAATCTAGGAAAGAAAAGGTATTCATTCTGTAAAGGCAGTTCAGAATATCTATGTACTTATCTGCTTCCCATGGGAGAAAACCGTTAGGAACTTTATCAGACTCGTGTCTCTCTTCTCTCTCTATTACCTCCATGGTCTGCAGAGGTGTTCAGAAGATATCCAGTGAACACAGACAGAATAATGGTGCAGTAGGATTAGCCTAGCGCCCTGTTATGATGCTTTGAGACCTTTGAACACAGCCACTAAGGATGTTTGTCCACTCCCACCAATTTTCTAAGAGGGAGAGGAGTTGAATTTAAAATATGAGATCATATTATGAGTTAATAACAGGTCATAAGTATGAGTTTGCAACAAACACTAACACTAAAGCTTGAATGTCTGTAAACATTAAAGGAAAAGTTAGGGAAGAAGAAGAGCATGATGTATTTTGCTACTGCTGGGTCTTTCAGCCAGTGTTGGGATCCACAGTATAGGGAAGCCTGGATTAATCAGAATACAGCTTCTGAGAAAATACAGACTCTCTCCAAAGTAACTTGGACAACAAGGCTAGAAACTATCATAAATGGCTTTGTTTTCAGTAGGAATGTAAGGTTTATTTCAGAGGGAGGAGAGTACAAGTTAATGTAAAATTCCAAAAGATAAATTTTTAAGAAAAGTAACCATAAAACAAATGAGAATGAAGAACCAGTAATGTTCAAGGAAATACTTTCTCATATATTTGGCAGGCAGCTTATCAAAAGTTGCTATAGATAAAAACTATGTTAGGAAGCATGCTAACAACTGAGCAACATGCCTGACATGTCACATGTCAGTGCCTGGCTACTCCCCAGTCTTGCTTAGTTTATTAGAATAAATGTAATCAAAAGAACCACAGCCATCTTTTGGCTAATTATAATAAAATCTATCTTAACACTTTCTAATTTTTTCCCTCAGAAGCTTCTGTGTTAAGACTGTGTTTTTGCATAGCAGATATGTGACAGAGATATTTTATAAGGTGTCAAATAATGTAGTAGAGTATATCAGTGTATCAAAGTCCTTGGTAGTATGGAAGATGCAAAAAGTGTGAGCCTTCAGAAGTCCATGACTGGTCAAACATTCTTTGAAATGTTTGTCATTCTGAAAAAGATGCAATTTGTATGAGTTGAAGTAAGTCTTTTTGAAGCTATAATCTTTCCTCCAGAGAGGGAAAAAAGAAAAAAAAGTGGATTGTGATCACAAGAACCGATTAAAATCCTACATTTGCAGCATAGTTAAACCAGATGTGCTTTTTTTTTTTTTTTTTTTTTTTTGTCTCAATTATTTTCAGATAGTATTCTAAATGTTGATATCAGGTATCAATGCTTAGCCTAAAAGCTATAGAGAACTATAGCTATAGAGGACTAAAGATATAAAAGCTGTCTGAAAGACTTTTTGCTTAGTGTTTTAGAAGAGGAGTTCAATGACACTTGAAGAAGACAATGTCAAATAGAATGTAATGAAAGTATTCAGCTCTTGACAATACTATTTCAGACATTAGACCCTAAATTCATATTTTCCAGGGAATATGGTAATTTAAGACATGTTTATGTTATTTCAAAGCAAAACAAAATAAACCAAAGCAAATAAGTACAAAATTCCCTTCAAAACTACATGTTCAAAAAAGGGAAGATTCTACGGATGTAGACAATTTCAACCTTCCAGAGTGTTGATATTTCCTGTTTCACGTATTTAAATAATTTTATCACAAATAATTTGTGTGTTTATGTTTTTATTTCATTATGTTCATTATTTCATTATATTTTTATTTTATTTTATTTTATTTTATTTCATTTTGAGTAGTAGTTCTGTGGAATGTTAACTGAATTCATATATAATGGAAACATATATCTAAAAGGGCCATAATCACTTTTTGTAGTATGGAATAGTATAAAATTATTTTGCCATAATTTCTATTAAAAAAAACCTGTTCATCATATAATGCTAAGGTTATTAATAAGTTTTATGGTGTTAACATTTGCAAACTGAGGAGTCAAATTATTGCAAAGATAGGAAATTAATTTTGATCAACTGTTTTCACAATACTGACCTATCTACACAGGCCAGAGGATCACTATAGGCTTTTTCAAAGACAAAGGAAAAATTATGTCTTCAGAAGTCATTAAAGTACTGAACTGTGACTGTTCTACATAGTCAAGATCAAGTAATGGTATTAACATATTGCCCCTGATGAAGTATGCCTCCCTGGTGCTGAAGAAATCACTGAGTGATGAAGACTTCTGTCTCTGTAGTATGAAACTAGTATTTCATATGATTGAAACAAAAGCACCATCTCCACCAGACTCCACCTCTATCTTTGGAAGATAGGAAGACAGGGACCTTGTTAGGGCACAGAAATTAAATTGTTTTACCTTTTGTAAATTTATACATCTATGGAGTATCAGCATAACGTCTATGAGAATTTTTTTCCTGAGCAAAATACAACATGGTTTAAAAGAAGAATAAAGTTTCATTACCTGAGATTATTGAACATTTATAACCATATTGTCCTACAACATCTGTGAAAGCATATTCTCAAGAATAGCTGCTCAAACTTAAAAATGCTTTGCAAGCAAATTTATAAATGGAAGATGCGTAGTTTATCATTGAGAGCATCCTGTTTGTGAATAATTGGATAGTCACTGACTGTATGAATGAATACTGAAAGTATCCTGGCATTGAGTGTACTGGCATGCATATGTAACACAATATTTCTCATTTGTTATTCCTGGGACATTGATCACACTTTTTCTGCTAAAAAGCTTTTCTAACATATAGGACATCAAGAATGCTTATTTAAATAATTCATTGTGGGTATGAGGAATGTGTTAGCATGTGGTAAGGTATTTCACAGGCAAGAATTAATTTTTGTCAATGATTTTATTTAAAGCTTACAAAAGTACTGACACATTCACTGCAATCAGAATCAGTCTGCAAACACCAGCCTGCAAACATAAGCGGAAATTGCATTACCACAAAACATACTTAATGCTGAATAGTTCAAAACATTGTAGAAACAGAAAGTTCTCATTCATCTAGAAAGTGGCACAAACTCTTCATTAAAACAAACACAAACCAAAAAAAAACATGTTTCTTGTTGGAAGTTTCTACAGAGCAGAGCGGACCAACTATAGCTTATAAGTAGGAGTAAATGCAAATTCTGTCCTTGGATGAGTTCCATGTTTTGGAGTAGTAAAGATAAACATATTACTCATAAACCTGATTTAAGTCTTAGCAGCATGGGAACAATGAACAATTCCATAAACACATATGTACACACACACATATACACACCCACATACACACACATCCTCTGTTCCTGGAAAAGTGATGGAGCAGCTCTTCCTAGAGACCATCCCTAGGCATGTGAAAGGAAAAGAGGGTGATCAGAAATAGTCAGCCTGGATTCACCAAGGGGAAGTCGTGTCTGACAAACCTGATAGCCTTCTGCGATGAGATGACTGGCTGGATGGACGACGGGAGAGACATGGATGTTGTCTACCTTGATTTCAGCAAGGCTTTCGACACTGTCTCCCATAATATCCTCATGGGGAAGCTACAGAAGTGTGGGTTCCAGGTCTCAGAGGGTTGTGATAAATGGGACTGAGTCTAGTTCGAGGTCTGTGGCCGGTGGTGTCCCCCAGGGGCCAGTACTGGGCCCAGTGTTTTTCAATTTGTTCATCATGACTTGGATGAGGAGACAGAGTGCACCCTTGACAAGTTTGCAGACAATACAAAACTGAGCGGAGTGGCCTAAACTCCAGAGGGCTGTGCTGCCATTCAGAGAGACCTAGACAAGTTGGAGAGCTGGGCAAAGAGGAACCTCATGAGGTTCAACAAGGACAAGTGTAGGGTCCTGCATCCAGGGAGGAATAACCCCAGGCACCAATACAGATTAGGGGGTGACCTGCTGGAAAGCAGCTCTGTGGAGAGGGAGTTCTGGTTGGCAAGTTAACCATGAAACAGCATTGTGTCCTAGAAGATCAATGGGATCCTGGCCTGCATGAGGAGGAGTGTTGCCAGCAGGTGGAGGGAGGAGATTCTATCACTCTACTCAGCTCTGGTGAGGCCACACCTGGGAGTATTGTGTGCAGTTCTGGGCTCCCCAGGACAAGAGGGATGTGGAACTTCTAGAGAGGGTCCAGTGTAGAACGACAAAGATGATTAAAGGGCTGGAGCATCTATCGTGTGAGGAAAGACTAAGCGAGCTGGGCCTGTTTAGCCTAGAGAAGAGAAGACTGAGAGGGGATCTGATCAATATGTACAAATATCTAAGGGGTGAATGTAAAGAGGATGGGGTCAAACTCTTCTCAGTGGTGGCCAGTGACAGAACAAGGGGTAATGGGTACAAATTGAAACACAGGAAGTTTAATCTCCATGTGAGGAAGAACTTCTTAGACTGTGAGGGTGACAGAGCCCTGGAACAGGCTGCCCAGAGAGGTTGTGGAGTCTCCTTCTTTGGAGATTTTAAAACCCTGCCTGGATGTGACCCTGTGCCATGTGCTCTAGGTGTCCCTTCTTGAGCTGAGGAGTTGGACTAGATGGCGTCTAGAGGTCACTTCCAACCTCAACTATTCTCTGATTCTGTGATTCTGTGATATTTAAGTCCTAGTGATTCCTACTTGTCACAGGAGATGCGTACATAGCTTTATGAAATAGCATGTTTTGTTTGCTGATAAACAGGAAAAGTGTTAAAAAAAAAAAACAACAACAAAAACAGCCTTTTGGGAATGAATAGCATCAGATTTTTTTTTTTTTTTTTTTTATATATATATTCCAAGGTTCGTTTTAATGAGCAGGAAAAAGGCTTTAGGATCCTCTTTCTTTATCTTTCACAATACCTGGAAATATAACCATTAAATAAATGATAGTTGAAACTTTTGGTGTTAGCATGATCAACAAAATGAGATAGTACTCATTAATAATAATCAGAATTTTTTAATATCCTTTTATAGAAAATAATTTTAATATTGCTCTCTAAGCATGAAGCTTAACAATGTTTTATGCAGTAGTAATTAAGAACACAGTCCTGAGGCAGCTATATGCATACATTATGGCCTATCAATTGAACAACACAGTTGTCTTGTTTCTATTCCCGTAGCACGTGGTAAATATGAAGAAATGCAATCTGCATTTTAAGATAGGTAAAATGTAATTTGTGTTTGATATGGACTGAGAAGGTGCATGTGAACAATTACTGAACTTTTAAGAAACATAAGCAGTAGTAATTTGACTTATTTTTATTGCCATAATTCATTCTTATAATCCACTAAGAGTAGGTTATAAGAATTTTCCAATCAAAAGGTCAGATGTTATCTATTCCAATTATTCTTCATCTGCCTACTTCTGGAGATGCATAAAGGTAATGGATTAAGGAGCTTTATTTTATTTATTTTGTTTGGTGATGACCACTAAGATGACAGATTTTAACAGTCATAATTTAGCAAATGATTAAAATAGAAATAAAGTAGAAAATACTCCAAGTATATGTATGACACTGATTTAGGTTAATTTTCAGTAATTGACCATTGAACATAAAAATATAACTAAATATACTTATTTAATTCATTTTTAGCATATCCATGAATTCCACACTTGAGTCTGTTCTAGGTTTCTATATGAAATCTTTGCACTTTTTAGATGTTTCATGGGCTTCATTCTTCAACTGTATTTGTACCCAGGTGCCATTTTATCCAGCTAAAAAGTAGTATTGATGGGCATTCTTCTGTTATAATAATTATTTGAATATTAATTCAAATATAGTTTCATGAGGTCAAGTGGAGAAAACCCTCAAAATTTGTGACCTATCATGTAGAAAATTTCTTATTCCTATGAGAAGCTGTTAGTTAAACTGTTATATATTGACTCCTCAGTGCTTCAAACACTTGAGCTTCCAGAGAAAAGCACTGAACAGTTCAAATTTTAGTTTAATTTGTGTATGTCTTTTACATTCCATAACTGTGTGTTTTTAAAATGCAAATTATGTAGGTGGTTTAAAAATGCAGAAAAAAAAAAAAATTGATCACATCCTTAGATTTTGTGAAAGATTAAGGTTCCATGCTTATATGTTTTTCCCTCTGAAGGCCAAAAGGATGTTATCCAGAAAAGCTTACTATACAGACAAGACAGAAACAACAAGGACAACAATATCTGTTGCATGAAGTCATGATAAGTATAATCTCTGAAGACATTTAAGATTTCAGATTTTTTTTCCCGTTTTTCTAGTGAGTTGTGTTCAATTATTCCAATATACATCTATATTTCTGGATGTTAAAACAGATACTTATGGGATTCCAATGACATATACATGTGAGATAAAGTGCAGCTCAAAATGCTTTATTTTTTCCCTATTTTATTGTCATCTTTCATTAGGAGTCTGCATGCCAAAATATTGACATTTGGTCATTTAAACTCTTGGGAAAATTAATTCTCCCCATGACGAATTTCTAATAAGTAAGCCTCAAGTTATGGAGAGCTGCTGTTACAGCTTTTATAGGGATATCAATAGCATTTTTTTTTTCCTAATGTAATCTTTATATTTCAGCTTTTATTTACACAACAAGTCCTCATTCTTTCCTGTCATCCCAAGCCTTTTGTTTTTGTTTTTGTTTATGACTTTCTGTCCAGTTGGAAGAAATATCAATTCATTATTTGTGAAATAGTAAAAGTCAATTTGAAAAAAAAAAAGAAGAAGAAGAAGAAGAAAGTTGTGTCTTTAATTTAAAAACTGCTTGAGGGCCCTATGGGGTATATTAAATCTGTCTCATTGCCATATATCTTAGTGTACATTTTGCTTGAAACCAGGTGTTTTGTATATTGAACTTTTTAACACTGTGGGGAGGTAAGTATTCACAGCTGGAGTTTTATGCTTCGCACATTTTCATGTTTCAGAACAAGGAGCAACCCCTAGGAAAATCTCCTGCAGCATGAAAAGAGGCAGAACAAAGCACTTCTGTATCTGGTGGCAGGACACGGATATGATGAAGTCACAGATCTAGGCCTTGCATATAAAATAGATGCTGATGAAACTGAGACAAAAAAAGTTGCAAACCTTCAAAGTCTGTAGGTCTGCAGATCAAACACAACCTATGAGTTTGTCACTTTAGGAAAGGAATGTAATGCAAATTCAAAGATGGGAAGACAAGCTTTGTGATAGAGGAAAGGTGAGAAGTGCTGGTTCTTTTTAAATAATATTTGAAACCTAACATGTTTTCACTGTGAGTCACCAGTTTATCTTTTACAGCTTGATATAGCATAGTCCACATAATCTCAATATGTATCACAACCTCCAAATTAATATTTTTTACAGTGAAAGTAATATCTTTAAAATGTATTTTCATATTCAAAATATTACAAAGTAAGTAAATTAAGCTTCTAAGGTAACAGTTTGAAAAAATAAGATTTTTTGTCAGTCAGAAAGGCAAGAGAGCAAATTAATTGAGAGTTCTCAAAGTAATTTACATCTACCAGAAAGGAAAGAAAATTCCAGACTTATTTGCTATTTGCTATAAGTTTTATTTATTTAAGTCAACACCCAAGTCTGAATCTGTTTATTTAATGACTGAATTTCAGTTTTTATTGGGATGGAGAATAATTTCAAGAGACAGAAACTAGCCGATCAGTATTAGAAACAAAGAGTTTACTAGATTAGAGCATATGTCTTCTATCTCACATATTAAGACGTTTCCACATTTGTATTTTTATCCAACAAAAATTTATCCTTTATCACATCAATGAAGACAGTGATTGATTTCCTGCAAAAACTAAGAAGGTGAATATTTTTGTCTGTGCCATTTGTAAAAGTGCAATCTTCTGGCATCATAAGATTCAATCTTGAGCTATAGTCTGGCATTGCCCTGATCAGCTAAATGTTATTGTTACTAGAATGATGAGAAGATGCAGTAAAATACCATAACTGAATGTATGCAACAGCTAAACACCATACACAAAGTTGTTAGCAATATAGTATAACAATATAATATATCAGCAATATATTAGCAATACATGCTACTTGTTCTCATAAAAAATGAAATTAATGGACTTCTTAAAAATGCAAACCACACAAACTAATAAATGCATATTGAAATGCTATTAAAACTACAGAATGCCTGAACACTTAATCTCTTACTGAGGCCATCAGTAGTCACATTTTAGTGTAGAACTACATTTTGAAACATGTTTAATTGATTCTCTGCTTTCACCTTTCTTTCAGGCCTAATCCAAAGACTATTGAAGCACATAGGAGTGACACCAGATCTTGTTTCTCAAGACATACTGCTATTTTTATTTATGCCAGCTCCACTGTGGAAATCTCTCTGGTGACAATGATGCATAGCTTTTCTTCTCTCCCTGGATGTTGCAGGCAAAGTGGGAGTTGATGTGGGGCAGGAGAGCAAGCACAATGGTAAACACAATGATAAATAGTTACGTGTGCTCAGCGTTATTATTATTTCTGTTATGAAGTGATTTATTACACAATATTTTATACAAATGAAACTTTTAAAAATAGAGGGAAGTGTGGAGAATGAACAAAATGGTCTTCTTATACAATGAAAGAAAGGCAAACAAGGGATAAAATTAATCTTCACTCAATGGAGATAAATTTGGATACAGATGGAAAAGAGCTGCACTCTTTTTGAAGTACCTTGCTGTGTGCTTGGAATTAATAAAAAACAATGAAGTGATGAATTAGATGACATATTTGAGCAGCACTTTAAAAATAAATTAAGAAAGATAAATAATGGCCACAAACACAAGGCTGTGGGCATTATTGTAACTCACAGGCTCAAAACTCTCTGCTGCTTCTTTGCCTACCTGTGATTTGGAAAACGCCTTCTTGGCTGTCCAAACTCAGTGATGTTCATTAAACAAAGCCTGTGTGTTTCAGTCTTTTTGCAATAGTAATATGTGTAGATGTACATGCATGTGTTTGTGTTAGGGAACCTCAGAGAGAATTGATTTCATCTAGAATTAAGTTACTTGTGTAGTAATAGTCCAGTTCTTGAGTCTTTAACCAGGACCTGCCTTCTATGTATTTGCCTGAGTATATATGTTCTACCTGAACAAAGAGTACATGATCAGACTTGGTTAATTTATGGAAAGAACTGAAGCACGACATGATCTCAGATATATGGATTTAAATCCCAGTAAATGAATTGGCTTCAGAAGACTTATTCTTGATTGGCACTACTGTAAGTAATGGCAGAATCTAGTCGGAAAACTTTTCACAGCAATGTATTATTTCAAAGTGACATATTTTATAGTAATTGTGCTTTTAAAATACCTGTACTCTGATTCATCTCCCTTTTAAAACTATTCTTGGATCTAAATTCCTGACGTACATTTTGGTAAATGTGAGGAAGTATTAATAATGAGCTCAACTATATCCGAAACTGCAGCAGACATACTGGAATGATTCTTATAAACTAGACCCTTGGAGCAAAAACACACACTGAGGGGTACTTGGCAAAATTCATTGCAGGAAATAAAGCTGCTTCTTTTTGTCATAGGTTTGGCTCATTAAATCTCCAGTAATTGTGTTTTCTGTGGCAGAAGAGATACTCCATGTAGCAATTACCAATTAAGCTGGTAAACAGAGTGGGTCTGTACAAAAGGACAGACTCATCTACATAAGACAATGAAATGTTTCCTCAGCATCTGACCCAGAAAGCTCTGCAAGTGAATTTCTGAGCAAATAAATGACTGAACTGTGTGAGGAGCACCATTTTTTTTTCAGACATTGCACATTTTCCATTAAAATCTTCAAATGCAAGAGCTGCTGTCAATCACCCTCAAAGGAGTAAGATCTTACCCAGATAGCATGTCTAGAGTGCTAAAATCTTTTTCAACTATTTTCGCACATGTAAAGATGACTCCAGATCTGTCTGTATGAATTTTGGATGCTTGCCATACTTATGTAGCTACTTTAACTGCCAACATTTAATTTTCTTTTAGCTTTATACAGAAAGAGAGAGAAAGGAGGGAGGGGATCGGTGGGAATGCAAGATCTGAATATTTTTAAAAGATATATATATTATAAAAATCAAAGATGGTGCTAATTATAAAGAATTATAATTATAATCCACTTTGAGAACAGCATGCCTGTTACTCTAGCCGTTTTTGTCACTTTGGTTGGTGATAATTTAAATTTTAGCAGCAGCTTCTTTGTTCAGTTAGATTTTTTATGCCTACTTCAATTTCAGGGAAATAAGTGACATGCACAGTTTAGAGGGAGAGCCTAACCCTTTTGTGTCATTGTGTTCTTGGAATTTAGGATTTCCATTTCTTTATAAAGCATATTTCACCCCTGGTGAAATCACTATAGCTGAATGGCATTGTCTGATAAAGGCCAGAAAGACAGAATTTTAATAAGCACCGACTTGCAGCACTGAAATAACTTAGTGTGAAGTTCTACATATGTTTACAATGTTCATTACCCTACATACAAATTTCAAAACAAGACAGGCTGTTTACAATGTATGTAATCAGCTTGATGTCTTGTAGCAGGAGTACTTTAGGGAATGAAACAGTGAAAGCAGGCTGCAGAAGTGCTCTTCAGCTTAATCTATTAACTACAGTTCGTAGACCTTGGTAGGAAAGGGAGGCCCCTAGCTAATCTTTTGACTTTGGTAAGTGGTCTTGGGCACCGAGTTCACAATAAAATAATCAGAGCTCAAGGGGCCTTTCTAAGCTGCGTATAATTCAGTATTGAATCTCCTTATGAAAGAGTGGAGGTCAACAGTACATTTTACTGTAATCTTGTATGTATACAATGATTTCTTTATTTTATAAATTGATTGGTGAGAAGATTAAGATAATTATTTCATTATTTTCTGTGAACAGGATATTTACTGATCCCCTGTCTATAAACATTCCAAGCAGTGAATTGTTACTTGCACAAAGACTTCTCATTAAACATATTTTTGGAAATCCATAGTCATGTATATGAAGAGATCTTATTTTTTTTTTATCACTGAAGATTTTTGTACTTTTTTTTCTCATAACCCTAATTGATGATTGTATGTACCAATGATGTTGTATCTCATAATTCTTGGAAATCTAAAATTCAATTTTAAATATGTGATAGTCTGTTAAGTTTACCATAGATACTCTGTTTGTTGCAAAATATTGATGAATATTATAAAAATGTATTTTACTTCACATGAGCTCCTTAGTCTGCAACAGATTTAACAGAGATAAGCTGTCTTTTAGGCTATTTGAAAGCAAAACTACATGCAAAACTTTTCATTATATTTGATTACTCATTATGTACATGTAACAGTTGCACAGGTGACCTCATTACTTATTTATTTTACCTTATCTTTTTACTGGAAAGCATAATAGAATTGCCATTTTTTCTGAGTGCAGAATCTGAAGTTTCCTAATGAAATATGATAATATGATGCTCATGATGATTGAACAAAGAACTATTTCCTGACAGTCTGTGCTCCGGTGGTTGAGATGAGTATATGAGTCCAGTCTATAAAAAATAAAATAAAACAAATAAAGAAAAGAAAACCTGTTTATTAAACTAATTGAAAATGCCTTTCACATATCCCCTCCTTCTTTCCTGCAATCAAAAAATAATAGGCCAACACCTTTGCTTGTGTAAATCAGCATTCATTGAAGTCAATGGGATTTTATTGGTTTCTACCTGCTGATGATTTGGCCCTCTGTTTGTTATAACCATAGTTACAATATGCTTCACTGTAATCATAGCAGACAGTATTTGTCCAATTAAGCCGACATCTGGTGCAATGCAGTAACTCAGAGTGGTAATTAAGTCCCTAAAAAAAAAAATCTGTATTAGACAGCTTTGTGTCTTAAAAATACAGCGACAGGATGATGATACTATAAATGTAACATAATTGTTTTTCAAAGATTCTGATTTTCTCTTTTTGCTTTCTTTGGTTTGCAACATGCATTATAATACATCACTGCATTCAGCTGCCTTAGGGCAGCTTGGTAACGTTTCTCTTCTGGAACTCTATGGAGATAACATTATGGTGGATCCATAATACCGCTAAGGTCATTCTACTCAGTAGGCTTAGGGACAGTCAGCAAAATTTATAAAGTAGCTGGGAGTCTCCTGAGAGGAAACGTTTATCTAAAGATAGGATCACTATCTCTTCATGTAGCTAAAGTGCTAGGCTATGGGGAGAGCCCTATCCCAAATACACTAGTCTTTCCTAAGAGGAAATCCATTCCTGAGTAGCAAATCTGATGCCTAGAAATGGAAGGGGAGTGTGTAATTTTTCTTCTCTCCAGTGAGGGTGCATCAAGCCCAGGAAAATAAGAAAGAAGAAAAAAAAAAAAAATAATGAAGA
>WBNA01000507.1:202507-213433 GCA_013398345.1 Nothocercus nigrocapillus | reverse complement strand
GCCTCTTTTTGTTTCTTTTGAACTCTTGTGTTTTCAAGAGTGTCCGATTGAGGACAGTGTGGCACTAGAATCCATCTGTATGGGTACACTTGCAAGACTGGGGTCCTACTTTATAAGTGTAAATTGGTAATATTTATTTACTTACAAATAGGCATATAAGCAACATTAAATCAAACACAATGCAAGTGTTTATTAAAATCGATTAAAATACTCTGATTGTATGATATATAAAATAAATACATTTAGATGCTATTTAATGGATGATTTAAACACTACATATTTCTGTTTAGTCTATTCAATATATACTATTTTTCTAAATGCATCATTTACTATTTCTGATAGAGTACAGCTGAAGGTTATCCTAGCCATTACCTTTCATGTATTACTTGATTCTTCATCTCACCTTTGTGAATACATAGAATTTCCAAGGGATTATGGGTCACCTAGAGAATATAACATTAGGATCACTACCACATGAGATTTGAAATTATTTTTAATGTATTAATACAAATACTTTCACATCTAGAACTCTGTGTGTTTTAAAATAATTTTAATTATTTTTCTAAATGATCTTAAATGGACTTTGGTGTTTTAAACTGTTAATTTAACCACTCTAGAAGTATATTCATTTTATTTAAGCAGTTCATACTTTTATAATGTCTTAAATCTTCATAACAGATTTAAAAAGTTAAAAGTAAGTTTATAAGGAAAAGACAAAATAATTTGTTTTAAATTATCTTTTCTGTTCTTCCTCTAGAAATGGTCAGAACTAAACTTTATCCTAGGGGTGTACAACTGGCCAAGGTAGCATGCTTAGCATCAAAAGTTATGCAGACACAAATTCATGCACCAGTAAGGATACTCCTTTAAAATCATGTGTACACTGAGGCTTAAATCTCAGTTTTATTTATTTATTTAGGCCACCGTTCTTATCCTTCTTAATTTGTTAAATATTGCCTTGTGGTTGTATGCATCAGCACTCCAGGATACACCTTTGATCATGTCCCACCTGATAGTCTAACCAGAGAGCTTCATTTCCCTTGTATCATTTATCTTTAGCACCTCTGGATTAGGTGGGCCAGGTGTTTTGTTTCTTTCTTTTTTTTTTTTTTTTTTTTTTTTTTAATCTCTCAAAAGCATTTTTTCTTTGCCCCTGAAAATTCCTCCATGTTTCCCAACCCAACATTTCTCAGGTCACTTGATCTCACAGAGAGTCGTAATCAGATGAGCTTGTTAACTAATGTGGCCTGTTTAATTTTCTTATAGGAGCTAGGTCACTTTTTTTCCCATCTTAAGTGTTTATAAAGAGAGCTTGGTATGCTAATGTTCCCTGAAAACAGAATATAAATGTACAAATCCTTTAGTCTTTTCCACAAAATGCTTTGAATATTAAAGGAATGCATTGATAACTTAGTGTACATTGACTGCTGTCAAAGAGCCTGTCATTTAAGGAGTCAATTACTTTTTTTAAGTCTTACCTTTTTCTTTTCCCCAAACATACCTCTCTTTCATCTCCATATACTATCTCACACCTTCATTCTGCTCTTTCAGTTTGTGTGTGTATTTTTTCCCCAGACCATAGTGGTGATATTCATTTATGTCAGTGAGGAAATATGAGTACATCAGAAAAGAAGTTTGCATACTCATTTGAAGTTGAAAACACATTTTTTTCCATAACTCTCACCGTCATCAGAAAATGAAAAATTATCCAGTTTAATCATCTGGGACAGCCAGAAAGAGCTGACATTTCAATGTCCCTCATTTGCTAATATAACTTCTAAAAACAGTTATCTGATATATAAATAAAATATATGGCTGCCTTCTTTAGGATTTTTTTTTTTTTAACACTTAACTCATAATGTCAGTGTGTGGATATAGGATACCAAACACTTTGCTATATTCTATCATAGTATTCTAATTAGTCCAACGTTTACATTAATATTCCAGAAGTGAATGATGAAACATCTCAAAAACGGAAGTTACACCATGCAAGTTGGCTTCAAGAAAGTGTTGCATTTTCATATATAGTTTTGTGTTTCTTGTGATCTAGGCAATACTTCCAAATTTATAGCCTCCATTTCGAATGAGTAGCACCCGCTAATAAGCCATTTGTTACTTTTACCTACATATGGAACCTTTTCACTGGCATTGGTTCAAATGCCCAGTGTCCACTGGACTTTTATAAAATCACAAGGTGTCAAAAAGGAATGTTTATAAGCTAATCTGCATTACTCATGATTTGTGACTGTGCAAGAGAGAACTTGCATAACCATATTCAGTGAGGGGGAGTAGAATGGGGAAAACTAGGAGTAGGTGTTATTATTGGCTCACTTCCACACATACCAAATGTGAATACTTATGTTCTTCCCAGAAAACATTAATTTCTTCACATACTGTAGACATTATTCTTATCCCCTGTTCCAGATAGCAGACAGCTCTTGTTTTTCACTTATGTTTTCCTCTTAACAACAGTCATTAATTTACTGATATGCTGTCTATCAGAACCACATCATCTTGATTAGAGCTGTTATCCTAATCAAAAGGCTGATAATTAAGACTATCCATCTGTAGAGTTCCAAGTGCTAAGATGAGCTGAAGATCCTAATTAAGATTATTTAGGTGTTACTTAAATGCCATCATTTGATTCAGCTAATCATACCAGCAGGTACATTAGATTTGCATTAATGTTCTGCTGAAGCCAGCAGCTCTTTAAACAGATCAAAAATGTAGATTACAGGCACCATTTTCGAACATCCTTTTATCAATGCCACATTAAGACAATGCATTAAAGTAAATGGAACATCGGAAAAATGAGGCAATTTCAGTGTTTCTCTGTCTACTTTATGGCAATCAGTACAGTATTTAAAATCAGTATTTTATTTATTTTGTGTATTATAGCAGTTCCATATTTAAGTTTTTGCTTGTGCTTTGAAAACAGACTGTATGGATGACTTTCAGTCTAGTATGTATTTTCCTAGCTTAAATGAACGTACAGTGTGTGGGAGTTCATTAGTTCCTGCTGGTAAATTATTAGATATGTACTTTGTGAGTAAGCAATTGGAGAAGTCATAATTCTCATCTATTAAGGAACATATCTGAGTCTGGAGTTCTGTGGTTCATGATTTTCTCTTTAAAGGGAAACTGTGTTAAGCTTATTTTCATTTTTAAGCAAAAACACTGTTCTAAAGGTGAATCTATTTTCAACAGATTCTTAGTGCATTATGATTTTGTCATAAAAATGAACAAAAATGAACTTCAAGTTTTATTATTTTTATGATTTTATTATTTTTATTTTGTTTGCTAGGGATCTATTGGAACTGCTGTTACGACTGTTAACTGTACAAGCCAAAATCTTGATACAGGCATGTTCTTTTTGCCCAAAGATGTGATAAACAATTAATACACCACTAAAATAAGGCAAGAGGTCACAAGCAACTGCAGAGGCAGGGCAGTCCCTAGAAAAAGGCAATGATAACTGTTTTGAAAGACTGTAGGCTATTAAATATATTCATAGATCTAATTTATAAGATGCTACTAGACATCTCATAAACTACTTGTCACAAAAAAGAACTGGATATACAGACTATAATGTGGATGGAAAGCTGCCTGGCGCAACAGGCTCAGTGTTGTGGCTGGTGGTACAATGGTTACTGGGAGTATCCCTCAGCAGTACGGTTGGTATCCCTTGGGTACCAAGACCAACAATGTAATTATCCCTATTAGGGACATAGATGATGAGACGGAGAGGAGTAGGACTGCTATGATGAGGAAGCCCTTACAAAGTTCAGCCATGGAAAATGCAAAGTCCCGCACCTGACAAGTAACAGCCTCATGCACCAGCACAGCCTGGGAGGGCAACTGACTAGAGACCCATTTTGTAGAAGGGATCTTGTGGTACTAGAGGGGAAGCTGAGTATGAGCCAGCAGTAAAGATGACCAGACACATCCTGGACAGTTTTAACAAATGTGCAGCTAGTGGGGAGAGAAGTGATTCAGCACTTGTGAGATTGCATCTGGAGTGCTGTGGCAGGTTTTGGGCTCTGTGGTGTAAGAAAGACATGGGCAGAAAGGCTGGAGTTCAGTGGAGGGCCACGAAGGTTAGTGGGGGCTGGAGCATATGATGTACATGAAGAAGCTGGAAAAGCTGGATTTGTTCACTCATAGAACAAATTGTCTTTAGCTGTCTAATGGGAAAATATAGAAAAGATGGAGCCAGGCTCTCTACGAGGTGCACCACTACCGAAGGAGAGACAATGAATACAAGGTGCCTGGAGGCTGTGAAGTGTCCATGCTTGGAGATATTGAGCATCTGCATACAGAACTTGAGGACAAATTCATCGGATTTATTCATTCAGCCACAATTCCTCTAAGAGCTGTAGGATGATATATCCTCTGGATGAGAGTCACTGACTGCAGAAGGGGTCTAGGCTTTAAGCACTAATTTTAACATGAAAAAAAAGTGGGAAGAATTTCATCTTTTCAGTCCTTTAGAAAACAGTCCTTTAGCTGTTTTGTAGAGTCATCCTACTCTAGCAGAGCTTACTTTTGCATGTTAAAACAGTTCCTCTATAGAGGAAATTCTCTCTAGATAAATACTTATGCATGGAGTATATGTTTTATACACACACACACACACACACACACACACATCTGTGTGTAAATTTTTAATATGTTTATCTATTATCTTTTATCTGTATAATATGTCTACACCATTGCATTTTACCTAAGAGAATGTTACTGTTATTCACTGCAAAAAAAATTGAACTTGACTCCTTAGACATGAAATTCCAAAGAATTTTCCAAAGCAAATTTTAGGTATGAAAGCTATCCCATGCCTGTATTTTGTGGGACATATACTACCAATCTGTAAGAATGAACCCTGAAGGCATGACTTTTTAAAAGCTCCTATAGGAGGACTCAGAAATCACATATCTTGAAGACAGGGAAAAGGAAAGGAGAATATGAGTGGGCTCTGTAAAGAGAGAGACTTTTGGGAATCTTAACTAAATATTTTCTTAGTTTGAAAAGTTAATTTTTCTTTTAAGTATGAATTTTCTTTCCCTATCTTTATTCCTGATTTTTATTTTTTTTTTACAAACAAGTTACTTGTTAGTTTCTTATGCTATTCTTAATTTCATGTAAAAGATCTTATTAACTAAGATATACAGAGTGTTCAATAGAAGATGGGTGGAAATATTTAAAGAAATTATAGCAATTACATCAAAATAAAAAAGATGTTACAGTGTATTTTAGTAGTTACATTTAAAAAGTGAATCATCTTTTTAAAAATTCCATTTTCATATTCTGTTTTATTTGCATATAAACAGACATATTCACACTGAATTTGCATAGAAATAGACACATTCAAAACATCTTTGCAGCAATCATGGAATCACAGAAGTTACAGATGTAACAGAGTTATTAGTTCTGATTATTTAAACTGGGCATATATTTTTCTGAGAGTGTTTTTTTGGGTGGACGTTTACTGCTTTTATGTACCATTTTGCACCTGCAAACCCAGACAATATATTTAAATGTTTAATTTAGATTCTGCCCACACAGCAGGAAGTTGATGCCCAAGTTTTCCAGCCTCCTCTCAGGTTAGGAGAGGATTTCTAGAGTAGTCAAATGAAAATATCTAAGATGTGCTTAATTTTAGGGTTTCTGAGCATTGGGAACAATTGGCAATCAGCACTGATTAAAAGTGTCTCTTACAGTTTCAAATCTGGCCTTACACCCAATGCAGAGGCATTCCATATCAGAAAATACTGCCAAACATTTTACTTTAAATATTCCAGTAGTAGCACTAGAGACACAAAACTGTAGCTACTTAAGTGGCAATCTATTTTGAAAGCTAGGCCAGCTATGACTTGTACATAAATACCTCACTGTATACAACTGTAAGTCTGGAGAAAAAGACTCTCTTCTGTTTTCAACTCCTAGTGCATTTTGTGAGGTTTTCCACAGATATCTTTAAGAACATCAAGGCTAACTTCTGACAGGAACATTAGTATCAATGTTCATTTTCTCCCTATTTTTATTTTATAGTGAGAGAATCAGAATGCAAATGGATAAGAAGCAATCAAGAATGCACTTTCCTCCAATGAGGGGCTGAGATATAAATACTGGTGGTTAACTTTATAAACTAATTCTTCAGTCCTGGTTCTTGTTTGCCATTCATACTGTAACCCATTTCTCAATGACAAGTACTCCTTCAGTAGAAAACAGTTGACCTGAGGAACAGATTAGCAAGAATGAGACAGGAGACAATCAGAAAACATATGCCATTAGTTTATAAAATTCAGAAATGTTAATGATGCATTTACACAGAAATTATCTCATGATCTGCACAAAAACATGAAATTTGCTTAAAATTAGTCCTCTGTGGTTAAATAGGTAACATGAGGAAAATCTTCAGGCAGAAAAGGAGGTGTCTTTCTTGTGCTGTTTATTATGGGTGGATAGTGGATCTTCTTATTTTCCTTCATAGCTGCAATAAAAAAGAAAAAAAAAAAAAGCTGAATTAATACTTGCTAGTCAAATATTTTACTCAAGCACATTTTGAACTAAAAAGTCAATAAGCTAGTGAATGAGTAAAACTGAAAAGTGTCTCTCTTTTTCTTCTGCTCTTTTTTTTGTTTTTTAATTTTGTTCTAAAGCTCCCATCCCAAGCAATTGCTTACTAACTTATTTGTTAGCTTTTATAAAAGAGGTTTTTCTCCCTAAACAAAGTCATGATTTCATCTAATGTCAAGCAATAGCAATCTTAGTAATTTATCTGTTAACAGTATTATGTTTACTACTACTTCTTATTTTTTCAGAAGGGAAAGTATCCTACAACACTAATAGTGAGCTGTAAAGTGTTTTATTATATGCTTCAAACAGCATTTCCTCAAACCATTTGACCTAACTGCAGAACTTTCTTTAAATAGTGATGCCATATCAGAAGATTCTAGAGATTCTCTCTAAAGAATCTTCTAAAAATATAATGTCTATTGATTGTACTTGACTATTTCCTAATAAATGTCTAAAATGCTTTTAATGTTATATTTTAGGATTGTAGTTTTAGACAATATTTCCTGTTCTGATATTTTATTCATGCTGGTAATGCTAAACTGATTAGGTGTCACTATAATTTCTTTGTGGATGTTATTTCTTTAATTATAATTTTATCTTTCAACAGCATCAGGCCATAAACCTGCTGTTTTTTACTACACAAGGGACTAGTGCGACAATGAAACTGAACAAACTCTGCATATGTGCAAGTCGTGGCAAACTGCAGAATGAAGATCTTCAATCATGAACTTATGGAATGCAGCAGGAATGCGCAAAACTCAAGAAAAGGGAATCTTGAAATACATTAACATAACAAATGAGCTCAGACCCAGAGCAACAATCACCTAAGTCCTGTTCCAGTAGTGGCAGTGGGACATGCTATTTCAGGATAGCATCCTCATTGCCACCTCTATCCTTTCCTCTTAAAAACTCTGTTATCCACAGACATTGAATTATGAATGTTAAAGGATACCTCTTTGTCCATTCTCTTTAACATCTATTTATGGACTTGTTATCTATGAATCTTATTCACTTTAGAACCTACTGATACAGGTACATATTCTATATGTACATATGTACATACATAATGTAGAAGAAGGGGGTCAGACCACATGGGAAAAACACAGGAACATTGCCAGAGAATGAAGGGATGCGGTGAGGAAAGACAAGGCCTGTTTGGAATTAGAGTTAGCAAAAGATGCAAGGAACAACAGGAAGGGCTTCTCTAAATACAGCAGCAGCCAGAGGAAGACTAGAGAAAGTGTGGGCCTGCTGCTGAAAGGGGTGGGTGTCTTGGTGACGGAGGATGTAGAGAAGGCAGACTTACTAAATGCCTTCTTTGCTTCTATCTTTACTGCTAAGGCTAGCCCCCATGAACCACAGAGCCTGGATACAAGACAGAAATTCAGGAGAGAGGAAGACTTTCCACTGTTCAAGGAGTATTGGATTAGAGATTATTTAGGCAAACTGGATACACATAAATCTATGTGCCCGGATGACATGCACCCAAGAGTTCTGAGGGAACTGGTGGGGGTTATTGCTCAGCCACTCTCCATCATCTTTGAGAGGTCATGGAGGGTGGGGAAGGTGACTGAGGACTGGAAGAAAGCCAACATCACTCCAGTCTTCAAAAAGGGCAAGGGGGAAGACCCGGGAAACTACGGACCAGTCAGCCTCACCTCCATCCCTGGAAAGGTGATGGAGCAGTTCATCCTTGAGGCCTTCTCTAGGCATGTGAAGGAAAAGAAGGTCAGGAGTAGTCAGCATGGATTCACCAAGGAGAAGTCATGTTTGGTGAACTTGATAGCTTTCTGTGGTGGGATGCCTGGCTGGATGGATGAGGGGAGAGTAGTGGGTGTTGTCTACCTTGACTTTTGCAAGGCTTCTGACACTGTCTCCTATAACATCCTCATAGGGAAGCTCAGGAAGTGTGGGTTAGAAGTGTGGACAGTGGGATAGATTGAGAGCTGGCTGTATGGCAGAGCTCAGAAGGTTGTGATAAATGGGGCCAAGTCTAGCTGGAGGCCTGTGGCCAGTGGTGTCCCCCTGGGGTCAGTACTGGGCCCAGTGTTGTTCAACTTGTTCATCAATGACTTGGACAAGAGGAGAGAGTGCACCCTGAGAAAGTTTGCAGACGGCCCAGTGGAGGGGCCGACACTCCAGAGGGCTGTGGTGCCATTCAGAGAGACCTAGAGGGGTTGGAGAGTTGGGCAAAGAGGAACCTCATGAGGTTCAATAAGGGCAAATGCAGGGTCCTGCACCTGGGAAGGAATAGCCCCAGGCACCAGTACAGATTAGGGGTTGAGCTGCTCGAAAGCAGCTCTGCAGAGAGGGATTTGGGAGTCCTGGTTGACAACAAGTTAACCATGAGTCAGCAGTGGGCCCTTGTGGCCAAGAAGGCCAATGGGTTCCTTGCCTGTATGAGGAGGAGTGTCGCCAGCAGGTGGAGGGAAGTGATCCTCCCCCTCTACTCAGCTCTGATGAGGCCACACTGGGAATATTATGTACAAGTCTGGGCTCCCCAGTTCAAGAGGGACATGGAACTTCTAGAGAGGGTCCAGCATAAAGTGATGATTAAGGGACTGGAGCATCTATTGTATGAGGAAAGACAAAGCAAACTAGGTCTGTTTAGCCTAGAGAAGACTGAGAGGAGATCTGATCAATAGATAGAAATACTTGAGGGGAGAATGTAAAGAGGATGAGCCCAAACTCTTCTCCATGGTGGCCAAGGGGTAATGGGTACAAGTTGAAACACAGGAAGTTCCATCTCCATGTGAGGCAGAACTTCTTTCCTGTGAGGGTGACAGAGCCCTGGAACAGGCTGCCCACAGAAGATGCGGAGTCTCCTTCTCTGCAGATTTTCAAAACCCACCTGAATGTGAATCATGCCACATGCTGTAGGTGTCCCTGCTTGAGCTGGGGAGTTGGACTACATGATCTCTAGAGGTTCCTTCCAACCTCAGCCATTTTGTCATTCTGTGATTCTGTCATACAGACATATCAACAAACAACTACAGCAGTAAATTCTAAAATATCAATGCCTAATGTTTCAAGGACTTTTTAAAATTTGTTTTTCAATAAATGTTCCCTAGGTCTAGTACTGATGTATTTAGCAAATAACAGTTTTGTATTTGTCTTATGCATTACCTTCCTGTTTCTCTAAATCTTGCTATAATTCCACCCTAGCTTTTTCCTCTTAAGATTAAGGATTCACAGTTTTGAAATTCCCTTTAAAGAGAAGTTTTGCTTCCTTATTTGTTTTAGTTGTCTTTCTTTGTATCTTTTCTGAGTCCACTCCCTCTTTCTCAGGGCTCAGCGACATGAACAGTTCAAGGCAAATGTTTATTTAAACGTTTGTATATGTTGTAAAGCAATTAACATAAAATTGTCAAATAATACATAAAATTTTGGGGGATTCATAGTTCATTCATTCAAATAGGTTGAAGCAATTTGTTCAGATGAGATGGTCATTCAAGCTGATGGGACTGTTTATAATTTAAATGTTCAAAGAGTCTGAAAAAAAGCTTGGAGGTTCAGGCCTATTAGGGAAAGTAGTCAGAAAAGCAGTTTAGTAAGAACACAGGAAAGACTATGCTGGTGAGATGCAGGACATGGCCAAACATACGCTGATCTGTTTACATACCCCTATTATCCCCTTATCCCTTAATTCTTCCACACTTCTTCCTTCCAACCCCCCTTGATTTTTCTCTTTCCCTGACTTAAATTCTACATCCTATAATAACTCCTAGGCAACCCCAAAATGATATTTTCCTGTGCCCCGTATGAGCCTCATACCCCCTGGCAGTTACTCCCTCAGTATGTGAGACACTGGGGGGGCCCTATTCCCCCTTCCTCCTGGTACTTTTGCCTCCAGTCTACTGAGTGAGACTCCCCTGGGATAGCCCCGGGTGGCCAGGCCAGCTCTCATTTCTCCAAGTGGGTTATTGGGGTGCCTTTGCCTGTCATTGTCCCTCTGTGGTCCTGCAAGCGCCTGTACATGTGGAGTCCTTTCATGGACTAATGGCTCTTCTGAGATGGGTCTGGGACGAACCAGGTCAGGATTCGCCAGATAGCTGGCACTGTTTTATGTGCCTGAAGATGAGCCCTTTATCACATAACCTAACAAGATACTTAAAGGTGTTCATGTACTGTGGAAACGTAATTTGTCAGGCTGCCAAATATTTTTAGGAATTTCACTGGGAGAGATCACTCGTGATCTGTGAAGGGTTAGGAATTCTAAAGTCTGGCAATCCTCAAGTTTCTTGGGGCTTGCCAGTGATGTTTCCAAATATCATAAGTAACTGCACTAGAAAACTTTGTAACTGATAGAAGAAACTCTTTCTCCTCTTCTCCTTTTTTTTTTTTTTTTTT
>WBNA01000507.1:182040-202252 GCA_013398345.1 Nothocercus nigrocapillus | reverse complement strand
ATAGCCCTTATTATTGCAGGCTTATTAACATAAAGCATATAGATTAAAGGAACTTGAGATATTAATTTTCCTGTTATTCAAATGATTTTGGTAAATATTCATTGTGTAATTTATTTGCACAAAGCAGATTTATTGCTGAGATTTCCAGTAAGTATGTTCTGCTAGAACTTGATTATCTAATTCTAAAACATCAATGTTTGCACTGTGGGAAATAATGCATTGGTGAGTTAGAAACATGGAGCATGAGAACCAAAGAGTGACATTGCAATGCCCTGATATTTTGTAGTATTTATCATATGTTTTTCCATCCTCGTCTCTTTGCTCTTTCTCAGAATAAAGATAAGGGAAAATAAAGATGAATCTCAATAATTCAGCTTCTTTCCTCCTATCATATCCTATCGTATTCCAAACTCTTACTTTTCTGCATGTGTTTATTACTGAGCTATCATTTAGTAGAACCTCATTTGCTGATATTTTTAGAATTTCAGACTTCACAGGCTTCTCTAAGATGGTACTACAATTACAAAACCCATTAGAGAGAATATAATTGCTATTACTGCACAATGTTTGTAATATATATTAGGCATCAGATTACCCAAAGGCATGCATATTTAATGAACTAACTTTAAATACAAGGTTACTAATGATTAATAGCCTGAAAGGACACAAAAAGCAACATGCATTTTCCCCAAGCCATTATATGCTGCCAAGCAGATTTCAGAAATTGTGGCTGAGGGAGTAATCCTATGGGGAGGTGAAAGTCAGAGGAGAGAAACAGCATTCCATGAAGTTACACATGGGAAAAATTCTGTGCAGAACTATTTCAACACCAGCTTACCCAGAACCTTCTAAGTATGGCAGTGTAATACTTTTAGTTATTCTTATGATATTTGTCTGCATATTCTTAAGGCATTTCTGCATATGTCTGACTGCAGACCTTTATTATGTGCAGCAGAGCAAAAATATAATTAAGGTACTTAGTATGGGGTGTTGTATGAGTTGTAGGGTCTGACTTCTGATTATATTTTGAGTGGGGAGAGTAAAAAAAATAAAATGTTTTTATACATCTGAAAAAGATTGCTAGACCTCTTAGGCTAGATGATTGCTGGCTAGGTGATTGCTGGGGGACAATTGTGTTGCCAACAGGTGGAGGGAGGTGATCCTCCCCCTCTACTCAGCTCTGGTGAGGCTGCACCTGAAGTACTGTGTGCAGTTCTGGGCTCCCCAGTTGAAGAGGGACTTGGAGCTTCTAGAGAGAGTCCAGTATAGAGTGACAAAGATGATTAAGGGACTGGAGAAAATATAGTATGAGGAAAGACAAATCGAGCTGGGCCTGTTTAGCCTAGAGAAGTGAAGACTGAGAGGGGATATGATCAGTAGGTATAAATACCTGAGGGGAGAATGTAAAGAGGATGGGCCCAAACTCTTCTCCATGGTGGCCAGTGACAGGACAAGGGATAATGGGTGCAAGTTGAAACACAGGAAGTTCCATCTCCATGTGAGGCAGAACTTCTTTCCTGTGAGGGTGACAGAGCCCTGGAACAGCCTGCCCACAGTGGTTGTGCAGTCTCCTTCTCTGGAGATTTTCCAAACCTGCTTGAATGTGACCCTGTGCCACGTGCTCTAGGTGACCCTGCTTGAGCAGGGGTGTTGGACTAGATGATCTCTAGAGGTCTTCTAACCTTCTAACCTCAACCATTTTGTGATTCTGTGATTAAATCTTTCATGGTCTACTCCTCTCCTTACAAAAACTGAATTTAAAAATGGCAAGATTCAGATGGAACTGGAAGTAAGCAAATAATATTGGTCCCACATTAGGATCCCTCAGCTGCCATTGGCTTTTGATATTCTATACTGTCATGATCATGGAAAGAACTATAGGAAACCTGTAATGAGAACAAAACAATTCAGTAAGCTTTAAGGAAAACTTTTTTTTTTTTTTTAATGCTTTAAAAAAAATAAAAAAAAAAGAAAACAAAGAATATCTTGAATAAAACTGCATTACTAGGTAGGTAAAATATACATTCCAATACTTAGATACAAAGAACCTTGGGCAGTGTTTCAGTACATAAGTCGCTAAGATACTGGACTAAACTATGAGTCCTTGAGTGCCATTTCACTTACACATTTGTGATGTTATTGATTAATATTCAAAACAAACGCTGATAAAATTGAGAGGACTATTAAATGTAAGAGTCTGAAATATTATTTAAAATATTGTGATCTTGCAAGAGTTTTAAGGACTTGTGCAGTTTCTGATTAGCATTAGCTGTGACAGGAAAAAAAATCTCTTATCTGAAAACAGTAGGTTATTTGATAAAAACTTTAAAAATAAGAAAGAAGACATACAAAAATGATATTGCTAGTTTTGTAAAACACATTATTTAAAGCCACTCATATAATCTGCCTTTGAAAGTGCTTGCTACAACCAAGGCATAATGAGTTGGAGAAAGCTATTTTCCCATCTATGAAGTAACATATCTAATGAACTTGATATGGAGCAAATATAAACAAAATCTGGCCTTCAGTTTTCTGTACTGTAGTGAGATGCAACAAAGATTATAAAGCTATTAATAATTGTGACTTGAGAAAACAGCAACTCAGCCAATCTGCCAAAGTTATATATTTGTTCTCCACACACAGGAAGAAGTTCTGTCATGTGATCTCTTAATCAATGTGACAGGTCCTGCTTCACTTCTTCTCATTGACATTAATGTTGATGCATTTCTATTTTGATATTTCATGAGTTTCTGCATGCCATAGATAAGAGTTTGCCCACAAATATGGAGCTTTTCTTGCATATCATCTGGGTGATAAGCAGCTCTTTATTTTTTTCTTTTTCTTATTTATTTATTTATTTATTTTTCAGAGGGAAAGCTGATTCTTGTTGATAGTGTGCAAGATAAATGAGGGAAAAGTAAGCACTAGTGAAGGGTTCTTTGTTTTTAAGCAGAAATTCCATTAACCATTCAGCCAAATATAAATAAATAAATAAAAAGGAAATTCTTTCATTAGCCACAACGTCAATTTTAATGACAGATGGATATTTAACACTTACCTTTATATGCTATGGCTAACACTGGTTGAATCGTTACTTTATTCAAGGCTGCTGTAACATTTCAAAACACAGCAATTATTATTCTTTGAGGCTTTCATATTTTATATTTCCTCACGTATAGGTGCTCATGTATAAGCAAGTAAGATACGCAAGTAAGATTAAGCTCTAAGATAAAAGAGAATGAAATGTCAAAAAACGAAGTATTAAGATGATGGTTATGTGGTGAACTGCACATAGAATAATTTATGGGGGAACAGAATAGAATACTGAGCAATAGAAATTATAGTTTCAAGTACAAACATTGAAACAATGGATGTTTTATACAAAACAGAACACACAAAGAGAGAGACAATGATAGCTTTAGCGCAATTAATACCATGATGAAATGTCTTTGACAGCAGTATATTTGAGTATCAAAGATTCATAGAGGTTGGAGATGGAAAAGACCTGCTAGGTCAAGGAATCAGTTTCTCTATCAAACAAGACTGCTTCCTATTATACATTCTGCAATATTCTGTCACAGTATCCTACTATATCTCTTTGCCTTTGAGTTCCTAAGAAGTAGATTAAATTCTGAAAATAAATATTTTTCTAATGGATTTGCTTAGACCAGGAGGCTGACTTCATGTGTCATAAGTATTTAGAATTACTTCTTCCACCAACAAATCATAAAAAAGGAGAGCACATAAAACACAAAATTGCGTTGTCATTTGAAGGAAGCACAAGATACTAGGGAAAATAAGTGCAAAAATGTTGCAGAATAGTTTCTACATAGGAGATTTCTATATTGGAAATACGAGAATGCTGGGAGAGTGGAGAAAGGAAGAAATTCTGAGTGGCAAAGAGTTTCTAACACAGTGAGGATTATATTTTAATACTAAATACATGTCTCATCTATTCCTTATAAAGCAGTGAAAGCAGAAAAAGTATATACAGAAAATATGATTAAGAATTTATTTCATATATTTTCACATACCTTTCCTCAATTAGAAATGTACATATACAGATGTACTTTATAATTACAAAAAGTGGTAATTATAGCCAACCAACTCTCCATATATCATTGTTCAACATTTTGCCGTCTAGAGTAACCCAATATAGAACTGCTGAAGTAGGATTTATCTAGTGTGAGTTACTTAAATAGCTAAAATCTGTTTTTCTCTATATGCCTCTTTTGATATAGATAATTACTGGGATGGGTGGATGGATGGATGGATGGATGGATGGATGGATGGATGGATGGAGAAGGAGAAGAAGAGGAATATAGACTTCTGTTCAACACACAGATTTTTTATCAACCACAGACCATATTAAAACTTGGCCTATTTGTCATAACAATGGGATAAGAAAGTGTGAAGTAATCCCTTCTCCTCTGCTGAAATTAGAAATTTGAATCCAGGGATTCATACATACTAAGACTGTATTATGATTTATGACAGTTTAAGCTGCTAGTGCATGTACTAGTAGTGTAAGTTAATCTGTATAAATACGTATTACTAAAAGCTGATGAGGCATATTTTCCCCTTTATACAGCTAGAGTGAAGAATTGTTGTCAGGATGGAGTTATGCAAATATGTTGGGGAACGTAAACTGTCCATCTATAACTCTGAACAGACTGAAAGCAAAGAAAGAGGCGGATAGTGTGATTTTTGTTCTCCCTCTCACTGCACAGAAAGAATGTTTACTCAAAGTATCATATAGAAGGGCAAAAGTATTAAATATTCTTCTATCAAGATTTTAAATTTTGATCAAAATATGCCTTTAAGATTTCACAAAAAAAGGTTACATTTCATCAGTCCTGTTTTAAAAGTGATAAATGTATAAATGAGTTTTGATATTTCTATTTCTTATATCAATGTAGAGCAGTTCAGTTGTTCCAGCAAAGCATTCATCTAAGTGAAACATTTTTTTTTTAATGAATAAATGAAAATGTTAGCCCTTTATCCTGAAATAGGATAAAAGAAAAAGAAAATCTAGAAAAATCTATTATTTTCTGATTATTTATAAAAATTCTGATTATTCATATTTAAAAAAGCTTTAAAATTCTTATTCATGTATATTACATGAAATATATATATTTACAATACAAAAATGTACAGGTATCTCATAAAACAAGAAATCCATCTTTACCATTTCTACAATACATATTTTAGTGTTTTTTTTGGGGCATGAACAGTGATATGTAAAGCAGTACTCTATAGAAAGCAAGAAATTCTTAAAGTGGTAACACCAATCTAAAAAGCAGGGTTAAAAAGTCTCTCTATCTGCATTTCTCCCCATCACCTTCAAAAAATGGCTTGTTCTCTTATTGGATTGATAACATTTGCCTGTTTAATCCTAGTGGCAAATTATTCCATGTGATAATTACTGGTTAGTGAAATATTTCTACTTCTACACATTGCTTACTTTTCATTTCCTGTTTAGACTATGTCCTCTCTAGTTTTAAGCCCCTAATACAAGTGTTTTACCAAGCTGCAGTCTATTGCCTATATTAATTAAATATGATCCTCAGTTTAAAGTCTCCCTTTTTTCACTGTAGATGTTTAGCATATTTTTTTTTTTCTTGTTCATGAGATTTCATGTATTTAGATACCCCTAAACTCAGTCTTGTGATCTATTATTATATGACTGAAGATGGAACTGATTCATACAAAAAAGCCTAGCTGAAGTGATCTTATAGCATAGAGTTCCTAAGTAACATTTTAATGGCAAAATAAACTTTATTTAGAGAATGATAACAACACAGGAGTAATTTCAGAAGTATTACAAAACCAATTTGCCTATTTTTATGTCAATTTTTGAAAGAACTCTTAAGAAACTCTTAATCCCATACTGGATCTTTGATGCAACACAATTTCCTGGTGTGCATCATGCTTATTAAGAGATATTTTAAATTGGAATAGATCCATGTCTTCATTCTTTTAATGACAACTTTTAGTTTGAGAGAGGAGAGATATCTTAAAAAAGATTATTTTCATGTTTGAAAACTATGTTTAAAATTGGAAATGATTTAAGTCTTTATCAAAACTAATTTAAATAGGATACTTTAGCCTGTTATGTTTTAAAATCTGCAGTCTACCAGCTAAATTATCTATACACTAAAATAAAGAGCTACAGCATTCTTAAAGTTTTTTTTTTCTTTCAGTGCTCTCTGCTGTTAAATTTATATTAACTGTTATCTACTTGTCTTATTTCCATAATATCAACTGTCAGTAATTTTTAACAGACATGGATTGTCTTAAATATCTTCCTTTATGAAATATGTGATATTCCTACTGCATATGTGATATATGATATAAAATTGCAATGGTCATGTATTTAGCATTTAATTTAGTGCTTAGCATCAAAGTAACCAGTATTGTCTACAAAGCCACATAATGTTCAGTTTCAGGCAAGCGCTATGCATGAATTGGTGCCTGCCTCTGAAGGCACATTACATTTGTCTGTGATTCAGAATAATTCTTCTGGGGAAGGTGCCTGGGTATAGAAATAAAAAGGAACACGTGCCTGGTGGTGGAAATAAGATAGAAATTCCCTTGCTTGTTGTAGTAGAAGTAGTACCTAGAGCCCAGTAAGTGTGACCCTTAGGATCTAGAGGCAGATAGAGAGAAACCACCACTCTGCTTTTCTGGGGAGAGCCCTTAATTCCAGACTTTGGAACAATCACAATCTAATAAAACTGAAATGAAGGAATCATGAAGGGAGCCAGAGAGTAAATAATTNGAAGCAGGAGAAGCCCTTTCTATCCTTGATCATTGTATTCATAACTTTAATTTAAAAGAATAGTCATTACTAGCTTACTACTAGGAGACACCTGCAAGCCGTTTATTTGTTAATAAAATAAGGATATATTGTATGCCTATCACAGCTGCACATTTTAGATTAGTTATACTTCAATACTGCACATTAATGAATTAATGAAAGGTAGAATCTATACCTTTTATACCATTATATATCATTGTATATACATTGTTATATATATATTTTATTCAAAATAATACATTATTATATATTATATGGTATCTACAATATGTTTATAATATATATAATATTACTATATTCTGTGTTTTATATTATATCTATATTTGTGTCATCATTATATGATGATAAATTTATCTAAGACACATATTTCTCTCCAAATTTATATGAGTTTTGTCTTTCAGAGTATTTTTATTAAACTTGTAATCTACACTATGACCTCTGTCAAATCCTTTTTTATTGAAATATTCACATAGGCTAAATTAAAAAAACTCCAAAAACTTTTTGACAGAAAGCCACAGATCTTTCTCCTTTTAATTTTCATTTTTACCTTTTTTCATGAAGTGCTTGAGTCAGATTATTTGAGACTTTGTACAGGTACACCAAAGGCACTGTCCCTAGAAGAATCCCCACTTTGACATTCCAACATATTTCAGGCTTGATGCAAAAAGGTCATCTTTGGAGGCCAGAGGGAAGCACAGCCTGCTTGCCCATGCCTTCCCTAGATTGCTGCTAAGATTGACAACAGCAGTGTGAGTTGTGAAGCTGCCTTTTTTGATGTGGGCTAGTATCCAATAGACCCACGAAGGAGACCTTGAGCTTATTTCACACAGGTCACTAAGCAGCCATAAGATAATGATAACTCTTAGATGCCATTGACCTAGGCTAAATTAGAAATTGTGACCCAGAGGTGAAAGGGTCCATATCCTGTTACCATCATCCAGACCCACAAAACTTCATGACAGTAATATCTTTGAAGAGATTTTAATTTGCCTGAGCATGAGTTTCCCCTCTTAAACCTGTGTCGACTGTCTCTAATCAAATTATGTTTGTTCATGCTGTTACTTCAATAACACCTTAAAATCCTCTGGAACAGTTTCAAATGTTTTCTATTCCTCTCTTCTTCCCCTAGCAGCCAATGTGGAAGTGAGCTGTACTTGATAGCTATTTTTGTGACCCTTTCAGTATTTTGATTTCCAATTACTCTCTGCAATCAGAGAATATACTAAAATACCAATCAATTTCTACCTCTTTTTTTTTTTTTTTTTTTTTTTAATTTTAATGTGAACATTGCCTAGAACTATGTTAAGGAAACAAAAGGACATCATAAAAAGGTAAATAGAGATACAAAACTTTTTGCAGAGTCTAAGTTGGACGTGCACAATATGATTTTATTCTTAAATAATATATTATTTATTAGCTATTTGTTACCATAAGTCTAGTCTCATGATATTGCTTATTTCTTATTTATAGAAGCACATCAGTGTACTTCCTGGTGTCTTAATCACAAATAAAAGAAGTCTGGATTCCTGTGATTCTCAGTTGTGCTTATTCTGCTATAGGGATAGTTAAATGAAATATTGACAGTGCATGAAATAATATTTTTCATAAAAATATACACACTTTCAACAGCTACTTCTAGAATATCAGAGAAATACCAAAACTTATTAATATCCAAGAGACAGCTTAGGTGGTAAAAAGAATCACCCACCATTACAGATTATACCACAGGGTATAGAAGAGTATACTATTTCCCCAGCTCACTCAGTGCGGTATTGAACATATAATGATAAAGTCTCCATTAAAATATAATGTAGCTTCATGGATTACACAATGCTGATTGATAGTTAGATATCAGGTGTGCTGCAGAGCTGTTCTATTATGCTAGATGTAGCAGGCTTGCTTAGCAATATTGCAAATTCTTTGAGCATATTGCTGGTATTCCTGGATTGCTAGTTGGTAAATGTTGATAGTCCATTTTTCATAGTAAAGGCATTCTGGAGCTCCTGAAAAGACTGCTTCACTTCTTAATCACAGATGTCTACAGACATTTGGAAATAAGTTCGAAAAGTATGAAAAAGTATTTCCTTCATGAAAAAGCATGAAAAATAAGTTTAAGCCCCACATCTGAATAAGGCAAACAAACATTTGAACATGGACCTTCTCATTCACAGCAGAATTGCTTGCTTTCCAACATTCTACATCTGTATACTTATATTGACTTCCTAGCTTGATCCTGAGGAAACTTCTATTTGAAGCTGCTGGATATTTGACTACTGGATATGTTCCTTCTCTCCACAACCCAATTACTTTCTATGTTACTATATTACATTATACATTTATTTAAGCATTTTTGCTGGAAAATGCCCTTTTGTTCTTTAAGTATTAAAAAGTAATTCTGCTGGGTTTAATTTGCTTTATTTTTAAGATATTTATTACCATAACAACAACAGTTAATTTACACTGTTATTGATAAATCACAGAATCACAGAGAGAATGGTTAAGGTTGGAAGGGACCTCTAGAGATCATCTAGTCCAACACCCCTGCTCAAGCAGGGTCACCTAGAGCATGTGACATGGAGTCACATCCAAGCAGGTTTGGAAGATCTCTAAAGAAGGAGACTCTATGACCTCCCTGGGCAGGCTGTTCCAGGGCTCTGTCACCCTCACAGGAAAGAAGTTCTGCCTCACATGGAGATGGAACTTCCTGTGTTTCAACTTGTACCCATTACCCCTTGTCCTCTCACTGGCCACCATGGAGAAGAGTTTGGGCCCATCCTCTTTACATTCTCCCCTCAGGTATTTATACCTACTGATCATATCCCCTCTCAGTCTTCTCTTCTCTAGGCTAAACAGGCCCAGCTCGATTTGTCTTTCCTCGTGAGATAAATGCTTCAGTTCCTTATTCATCTTTGTCGCTCTACGCTGGGCAAAATGGCAAAGATAGAAAAGAGTATTGATTAAAGGATAGCAGTTACTCAAGTATCTTGGATAAACTTTGAATTATCCTGGAGTACCTTTGAATATCCTGGAGGATCCCTGAGTAAATGTTGGTCAGGTCTTCTAAATTTTCAGAAGGTCCAAGAAAGGACCCTACCTAATGAAATCGAAACCATACATTTTTCCCTTCTCCTGATTCTGATGAGGCAAATAAAGCCTCATCAGAAAGCTAGTTTTGTAAGCCTTTTTATAAGACTTTGACACTGAACTTGGTTGAACTTCACTTTTATCTGTGTTTCGTGTAAATGTACTGATCAGTTGATCCACCTGATCCTAAAGTCAGTCTGGCCTAACTACCCAGATATGAATCTATCAACATATTGAAAATGCCCATTATTAATTAGTGCATATTTTCACTGAAGCTATGGCTACTCGTGTGATTTAAGGGACATAAAATTATTTTAATCAAACCTTAGTACTTATTATTTTATTTTGTACTTCAACCTTTTGCTCTAGAGTGTTTATGTCAATTATTTTTATATACTTTTTCTCCATTTGCAATTTCAAACAAGTTTATCTTACTTCAAGCAAGTTTATATCTTACTCTATATTCTAGATCTAAGCTAAACCATGTAAAAATGAGATCCTGGATTTTTTTCAGATTTAGAGAGAGACATATTTCTTCTTGTGGTTGCAAGGCAGACATTATAAAAGATTGCATCCCCAGCAGAACTGGAGGATAAAATAGTAAAGATATCAGTTACTTCCCAATAGGGGGAAAGTTTAAGGGGGAAGTACTGGAAGTATTTCATGGAAATATTAAGAGACAGGAAGATAAGAGTCTGTTGAGCCTGTTTCTTCCTACAGAGCTTTAAAATGATTGATATCTTGGTTCTTTCCATAAATTAATGCTCCTGTTCTGAGCAAATCCTTCAGTATTGAAATCCTTCAGCCCAGAAAATGAAAAGTGAAATAGGAACTTTTGGAAACTGGCACACAAATGTAGCAGAGAATTCTCAAAATATGCAGTTCAATCAGACAAATCACCTCCTTAATCTTTGGCATCAGGTAAGAAGAGAAATGTGTTTCCTAGTCTTTGACCACTCTGAAATGGATCAACATCAGCCTTATTTTATTTATGCAAAGATCTTGAGACAAAAATATAATTCAGTGCATGTTCAGTTGATTTCCTAACAAAATCAGTATCCTCAGTGATACTGATCTATTCAATCAAGTTTTCCTTGTTCATTTGCATATTTTTCTACCATAAATAGTTTGAACATCTGCAGCAGTAATTTATAAGCCTCATATTTATATTATTATTTATAGTACTTTTTATTAGTTTAGAACTAGTGCTTTAAGGACGAACCACTGAGATACACTGAACTTAGAAAGTAAGGAAGTGATATTGAAAGGATATTTCACTGAAACGAGAGAGCATAAAGTGAGAAGAAAAGTATAATAAGCAATGAACCTTCCATCAGCTCTATAGCAGAAGTATAACTAAACACTGAATATCTGTTTTTAACAGTGGTAATACAGTTTCATTTTTATATAATAGTTAAATTTGGACTAGAGGTTTGATTTTTTGTTTTGTTTTGTTTTTGCTATCATTCTTTTCTCTTTTTTCCTCCCCTCTTTTTTTGTTGATTTTATAAAATTATCTTTTTTTTTTTTTTTTGCCAGCGTTTCCATTAAAGGCATTATACATGAAATTTTGTTGCTTTAAGGAGCTCCCTCTCAGATCAAAGGGACTGTGTGTGACAGTGATTTAAAAAAGTTTAAAAGAATTAAAAACAAAGTAAAGCATAGGAAATAAGCTTTAGTATATTTTATCTTTCTTCATGAGTTCAAATCAGAAAGAATTTTAAGAAAATCATTGATGTTATTTCCTTGTTTTAAATAAATGTGAGAAGAAAATCAGGAGTTCTGTACCTTCCTTGTAGCTGATCACACATGGCAGTGTAAAAATATGCAAGTCTATCACTAGCTGTCTAAACTAAAAAAAATATTTTACTGATCTGATTTGAAAAGACATGCTTCTCTGATTTTTAGATACTAAAAATTTTCAATTTACTTGTCAATAATGAAGAAACCAAGAGATTGAAGAAAACAATAAATAATAATTTATCGGATACAATGTGTATATTTTAAGGTATTCTGATTTAGTTATATGTTTGCCTATTATATGAGTGCAGGCAGTTCTGCTTTCTTATGTGTTAAATAATGAATATGCAAGTTGAGGTTAGCATAAACTGGTAAGACAAGTTTTATAACATAATTTGTCAAGCTCTATAGGGTCTAAGTTTGATAGTCTTTAATAGGCTACTTCTCCATCCATTCATGTTTGAGTATTAATATTGCTGGTTCATTACTCAGCCCACCTCTTTTCTAAATTCACAAAAAGATATGCTTCCTGTCATATCTACAGAGTTAAAAGAAAAAAAAATTCTTATAGGGCATATTTTCATTTCTCCTCTATATTAAAACCTGTCACATAACAGAGTACACAGAAAAAGACCTTCCATTCATAATCAGAGTACAATATAAAACGTGTATAGATGTGTCTATACATAAGGATCAGGAAAAAATATATATACTGGCTAGATTAAAAATTATAGTGGTTATGGGGATAGTTCTTGTCTCAATGTGGAAGAACTGAACATGTTTGGAAGAGTGGGATTGTGGTGACAGTGTGCTCTGTGCTCTTTCACATGAGGTGGAATGGTCTCTTGGTATATGGAGACAGGCTAAGAATATTCCCAAATGCATTGTAGAAAACAAAGGGGGATTAGAGAAAAATCCAGTTCAAGCAAAAAAAAAAAAAAAAAAAATTCCTCTGTCTGCTAGAATGGAGGAAAACAGTTCAACTTCATTAGTTTTTTTTTTTTTTTCACATTTATACATATATTTTAAAGAAAATTGTGTTAAAAAAAACCTCTATTTTTATGAGAAAATGAGAGCAGGAAAAGATGGGAAAAGGAATATATATATATATATATATATATATATAAAGACAAGAAAAAAAAGAAACTCAAATGCAATACGTGCTTGTGAAGTGTTTTGGCTTCCAAATAGCATATTCCATCAAAAGCATATGACAAGCTCCACATTGGAATATTTTGCTTGTCAGCAAGTGTACTGTGAAAGAGAACAGTTAGTATAATCACTTAGATCACTTCAGACTTTTAGAAAGTTCCTTCTTATGTTAAGGAAGTTTGGTGCTATCATTTTTTTTTTTTTCAGGAGTAAAACCTAGTAAAATCAGATCCCAAATTATGGCTAAGTGTAAGCCTAGAAGCAAATACTGAAGCAATGGAGACTTGGAAACCATTGTTTTTTTTTGTTTGTTTTTTTTTTTTTTTTTTTTCTTCTGGGTTGTAAAGGGAATACATTTCAAAAGAAAAGGGTAATACAATAAAGATTACTAAAAGACTACTACCTATACTTTGCTAATATATTTACCTCTTTCATAATGTAGGATCTGTATCTGTTCATCACTGTGTTATAAATTAATCTACTTAACAAGTATTGAAGTGCTTGGAAAAGAAAATACAGGAAAAAAAGAAATACATTTGCAGTCAAGATCAGAGAAGAGTTAGTAGGATATTAAGAAAATGAAGACAAATCCAGTAATAGAATAACAATGAAAGATTTTTAACACTGGTAATGTGAGTCAACCACACACACTTCTGGTCCTTCACTGTGACCAACCTGAGAAGTGTAACTGATGAGTGTGTATAAAACAAAATTAGTGCGCATAAAGAATGAAACAGAAAAAAGAAATGCTGGAAGTAGTATAATTTGTATAATGCATTTTATAAATTTATAAAACTTCTTCAAAAGAAATACTGTTGCCAAAGTTCTAACATCTTAGAACTTAAACTTTGTTCACAAACCATTTTGAAGAAAAGGATTAAGATAACAGAAAGATTCATGATGAAAATGCTCACTGTACTTACTCAGGAGTGAAGCAATAAAAAAATGTCATGTCACATAAATAGGTATATAAACTAAAGGATGGTATAGGTAGATTGTGACTTCTGACTCACTATTGAAGTATAACTAGAAACATGGAGATTTAATTGATACTGAAAAGTAAAACAATTAAACATTCTGCCAAATATTATATCCTTTTAATTAACTTGTATTAAGTACTACCACAGGTTACTTGAGGCCATGAAATTAAAAAGAATAAAATTAATATTTACACATTTAATGAGAACATCTATAGTTACATTAGGCTTATATGTGAGTATATATATGTCTTCACACTCTAGGTAATAAATGAATGCAATGTAAATTAAGTATAATAGCCCATCTATGTGGCCAATGATATGAATGGGTTAATTGACTAAAATGATGTAAAAGTAACTTTTTAAGTAGCTTTTTTTTTTTTAAATGTTACATCATGATAATGCAAGAAAAAAATCAGTATACAAAGATCTAATCACAAATATTTTAAAGTAGGAGTGCTATTTTTAAGTCTTCTTTTTTTTACTTGCATTCATTCTTCTAAGAGTTTTAGTTTCTTAGATCAGTTATGGGAATTCCTGTCTTTGCTTCTGCCTGATCCCATTCAGACTAGGCTCTACTTTGGGCCAAAATCTATTCCACTCCTGCATCTGCATTTGTATAAAGCTTAATGTATGCATGAAATGTCATTCATCTCCATTATCATGTATAATAATAGACTCAGCTATTCAGATTGGGTACAAGTCTTCAAGAAATGTTATTTGGACTTTTATTTTGCGGTTTCACAAATCACATCCTTGTACTACCTTTACAAGGTATTTGAAAATAGATAATATGGAAAATATTAAAAACATATGTTCCACTTCTCCAGGATAGAAAAAAAAAAATATTTTCCATCATAAAATATCTGCCCCTTTTTAAATTACACTTGTTATTTTCTCTTAAATAATGATTATTTATTGAAATTCAGCGAACATACTAAGACGAGAGACATAATTCAGTACAACTTTTTTTCATGCTTATTTGAATCACCATATGTCTTTTAGTTCACCCTAAGTCTGAGGGCAAACTAATCAGTGTACATAAACTCAACCTTCAAAGAAGTGAGTTTTGTTTGTTTGATTATTTTTTAACATATATTTCATCTGTTTTTGTGAATATTCATTTCACTGTTCAATAGCATGATGAAAAATGCTGGAATAGCATTCACAAATTCCACTACTGAAATATAAAATAATAAAATATCTATAAAAGTTTTATAATAAATATTGCATATATCTGTAATCTTTTCAACATATTTTCAATAGCAAATTCTTGTTAAGATTTGCTGAAGATTCTCAGGCTTGTTTCAGTCTATGATCTAACTGGTAGACAATAGTACATAAAAGTATAGTTGCTATATTGTTTAAGAATTTAATTTACATGATTGGTAATATTTCTCTATTCTTTTCATTTCAAAATAACTTCTAAGAGCAAGCTATTTTAATATTTATGAATCAACCTTTACTGAATGATAAAGTAGGAAGGGCACTTGGGCTGAGGGAGAAAGCCTCATAGAAACGGCTATCATTTGCAATGATTAAAAATGTCAAGAATTATCCTTTTTCACTCAATATATATACACAGCAGGAAAGTCTCTTTTTAATGTAGTCCTGTTGATCCACTCTTTACCTTCTATTCCCAAATTTTACTTAAAAAGACAGTTATTACAGCACACACATGCATCTTCATCCAGGAGCAGTATGTGTTTATCAATGGAAAGCAGGTGCTCTATCCTTGCTCATCACCACTTGGATAGCTTACAACTGATAATGTCTTTAAAAAATCTGAAGATTGCTTGCCAGTTTCATATCAGAACTGGTATAACTAGTTATATTTTTAGTTTTATTGCCAAGACTATTGCATTTCTTGAAAGCTTCTATTGGGCTTTCCTTCCACTGATGTCAATCTGGATCAATCCAGCTGTATAGTCAGTTTGTCTTGGCTATAGACAGTCTGTAAAAAATTGGCTATACATACTCTTTGTTTCTGAAACACTTATGGTATAACTTTTCATTATTAATCAAAATAAGATGTCTGTTATTCTTCTGTGACTCTCCTGAATGTTAGCATGGGACTAAGGATAATCTAATTATCCAAAATCTCCCTAACATGAAAAAAAAAATAGTTATTTTTGTGATAAATCAAAACTGATAAACAGAGTGGATCTTTCTATATATTTTACTCAATGGGAAATAACAACAAATGTACATGATACTGTAGAATTATCCATATCTGTTGTTAACATTGATTAAAATAACAAAAGTCGAAAAAGTGAGATCAGTTTTCCTTTCCTTCATCGCTCTATCAATTAAAATCAGGCAAAGCAGAAGTTGAAAACTTTGAAAACTAATTTTTGCTTTTCAAAATAAAAAACACAACCAGGTTTTTGAAGTGTTTGGCAAATCAACTTATAATTCAAACTGTGAATCATATTTTATAAACATTATTTAGCCTACAGAAAATATAAAAGGATTTTTTCAAAGCAGTTTAAGTATGTATGCTACACCCATCATTTCACTATTATTTGAAAAAATCAAATAGCAAAAAAATGTCATGGAATATTTATTTAATTGAAATCCTAAAAGCTTAAAGTTGCATGTCTCTGAAACCACACATTATTTTTCACTAATCAACAGACTTTCCTCCTGAGCGCATAAATTTTTCTGAATCCATTTCAGTATAAAACTTCTTAACATAAAGGAACATATATATATATATATATATATATATATATATATATATATATATTAACTTAATTTCCAGAAAGCTCAGAAGACCATATGACACTGATGAGGAAGAAATGAAATGGTGTGAAATAAATCTGATGAAAGGTCTTGGCAAAGTCTGCATATAGTGAAACTGATAGGCAAATTAGGGTTGATAGGGCCTAGATATATCAAAATGCCAAGCTTTGCCAAAAAGATTTCTCCAGTTAGAAGATGCTCTCACAATGAAGTTCCCCAAGAATTGACTCTTTACCATAACCCCCTTCCAAATGATTGTCGTTTGCTGCATACTTGACCTCCTAATTTTTCTCCCAGGTTAAACAGCTTAGTTTAATTCAGCAGGCAGCTGGCCAACATCAATCAGCTGTGCATCATACAGCCACCTGCTAGTCTACTACACTCTCACCACTCACCTACTTCCCCTCTCTACCACCCAGGACCATGTGGCATGGAGCCCAAACTTTCTGCTTTAATCTACCTCCCTTCCTTAACTTATCACCCAGGATCATGCAGGAAAAGCAACACTCAAGGGCAAGATACAGATGCCCTTCAGGAATCAGGAGTGGGGAATATGCAGGAGCGGTGTTCGTAGTCCTTATTATGTATTCTATCCCCAGGAACGCAAAACAAAACCACATGTCCATATGAGGAATCTGGGTAGCACAGCTACATAAGATGATCAATAAAGGTTGTTCTCAGTGATTAGCAGAAATTTGCACATGGAAATGTTCTGGAAATTACACTTCTATTGGCTTATGTGCACCAAGAAAATGTCCTGCTTTGTAGACTAACATCTGAAAGAGAAAGCACAAATAAATCCAGTCTTATAGAGCTTTATTGTGTGTCATTGTATTTTTTTTTTTCTCTGCGAAATTCATGATTGATTTAGTATCAGATTTAACAGGAGTAATATAGGAAATCTTAGTGGATTTGCATTGATATGTCCAATCCAAACAAGATTTTACAAAGAACTGCCTTTCTAGGTTAACCTGACATTTGAAATGATGTCATTGCATTGTGAATTGAGAATGCCCTCATTAACACATATTATAGCTCTTTGCAAGGATTACACAGTCAATATGTCTTGAATAAACTTTATGTAGTTGGCTCAGATTAACACTTGAAAAACCTGGAATCATATAGTAATGGCATACCCAATATAAGACATACCAGACATAATACCATAAGACATACCCAATTTATAAATATTGAAAATTACACAACTAGCAAATGTGTTCAAAGGATATGTAGTGATGGCCATAGGAAAACATTGCCAATATCTGGAGATTTTGTTAAAAAGAACTAACAGATACTATTTGAATGTTCTTTCCCAAGCAAAGATTAAATAATAGTGCAGTAGATGCCTGATTGATGAGATGCTTAGAGCAAGGTGTCTGTATACAGTCGTTCTATTTATTTGCTCCTTTTTATTTATTTTTTAAGTGCAGTGACAATGTATTGAAATAAAAGACAAAATGATGCTGTAAATTATTTAATGGTGACTAAACTCTTAAATTAATGCTTTTGAACAGTAAATCCAATAATTTGAAAAATTTTATGATGTTTCAGTGTGATGATTTCCTAAAGCACAATTCTTTCAGAAGCCTGATGTGACATATTTTTTTCATAACAAAAAATAAAGATATGTAAAAAAAATCAAAAACAAATTGTATCTAAATTATGTAAGTCCCAGAACTCCCACAGATCAAAAACTCATATACTATATTGCTGCTTCTGCTTCTGAACAATATGCTGGTAATTTCAAACATTTCATTGATTAGTTTTCAAGTGACTGGTAAATTTAGAAATTAACAATTTGTACAATGTGATTAATGGAATATTTAGTCAAATTCCTATCTCTAGTATCATGATATAAACTTGGACCTAATCTTCTACATCTAACGCGGATTTAATCCAACTTCACACCAATGTAACTGAGAATAGCATTTGACTTTTTTTGTTTTTCTGAAACAAATACTTCTCTTAGGATGGCTTCTTCTTTCCTCATACTGAAACAAATCAAAGCCAGCAAAGTTGTGACTATGTATGAGCCTGAAAGGAAAACACTTAGCTAATGTTATCAAGATTCAGCCTTAAGCTGCTTTGAGAATGAGATGTATGTAGCTCATATTTTGTCAATGGATAGGGAAGGAAAAATTCCATGGTCACAAGAGCAGATTACAACATGAGGTACTATCCATCTTTTCCTCTGTCCCTTTCTGCTCATGTCTCACCTTAAGGACTGAACATGGACGGCAGAATTGTGGTAGAGAATGAGCTTCTTATTTCTCAGGTCTCAGAACAGTCCAGATGGTTACTGTAGTTTCTCCTATTCATACTGGAAGTTATTACAGATGTGACAATAATTACCTAGAAATGGAGAATTCATCTGAGTTCATCCAAACAAGATAGGATATGCTATAAGTTAGTACCTACTTGGGAGTCATATGTCTTTAGTTACAGAATCTAAAGTTATATTTACATATGTATATATTGATATAAAAACCATTAGAATGACAGAGCAAGAAACAAATATGCAGTGAGTTTAGTGGGTCACTTTGATGACAACTGAATCAGTATAAACATCCAAACAACTATATTATTAGAACAGTTCATTGCATCTACCATTCTGTGATTACATTAAAAAATTCTTGATTCTTGCAAAGAAAATATTTTTGCAAGACATATGCAAGACAGTTTGGCACACTGAAGAAGTAGATATAGAAGCTTGAATGACATGTAAGAAATCTTCAGGTAGAGATAGAACAATAGAGAAATTAGTTAGCGAAAAAAAGTCTTCCAAAAATTGAAAAGAAAATTATACACAACTGACACTGATTGACCAAATTTTATTCCTTCTTCCATAAAAGGATGAAAAATCTAAAAGGAAGATACAAACCAACAGGAAACAAATAAATTTTGTGACCTACATAGATTCTGTGTAGTAAAATGAAAGCTTGCTGAAAGATGGGAAAATATTTTCTTCATGTTCATAATTGACTCATTTCATTATACTGTCATAGTTTTAGACCTAGATGTTATGGGTTAGTTAAGGCAATTTTTCTGTATTTTCTAAATTCTATTATAATAACTGTTTTTAGCTTTTGATTCTTAATTTCAATGCTACATAATTTAAGTTTACATCAAATTATATAATCTGTCTTTATTTATTTTGAATTTAAAATTATTGCCACTTTAAAGCTTCAGATTCTGGAGTCCTTTGGCTATATGTGCATCCTGCATATTAAAAGAAATAATTATCACAGAATCATAGAATCATGGAATGCTTAAGGTTGGAAGGGACCTCTAGAGATCTAGTCCAACCCCCCTGCACACGCAGGGTCACCTACAGCATGTGGCTTAGGACTGCGTCCAAGAAGGTTTTGAAGATCTCCAGAGAAGGAGACTCCACAGCCTCTCTCGGCAGCCTGTTCCAGTGCTCTGTCACCATCACTGGCAAGAAATTTTTCCTAAAGTTCCTGTGGAACTTTTGGTGTTTCAGTTTGTGGCTGTTTCCTCTAGTCCTATCAGTGGCCACCACTGAGAAGAGGCCGCCCCATCCTCCTCACTGCCTCCCTTGAGGTACTTATAGACACTGGTCTCCTCTCAGGTCTCCTCTCAGCCTTCTCTTCTCCAGGCTGAACAGGCCCAGCTCTCTCAGCCTTTCCTCATAGGGCAGATGTTCCAGGCCCCGGATCATCCTCATAGCCCT
>WBNA01000507.1:129391-164383 GCA_013398345.1 Nothocercus nigrocapillus | reverse complement strand
CAAGACGTCGTAGCCCGCTAAACAAGGTACGTACATTAGGTAACTTGCACAGTATTTCATAGAAGAATGGAATCAAGTTTGTAATCAAAATCTTTTTGTTCCCATTTTCATAGTCTGAGTTACATGGTATTAAAAGGCCTAGGACTTAAAAGAGAACGTTTTTGTAAGTCCTTGCTCTAACTTCAGTGATTTAGCTGGGATGCTGAAGATATAATTACTTATAACCTCCCATTTGATGAGAGTGTGGGGAATTAAATAAGGAATGCCTTGTATTTGTTTCCACATGTTTTCATGTTTTGAAAAACATCACCCATGAGATTTTTGTAGTTTCTTAATTCTTCTGTATATTTTTAAAACTCTCCTAACCACATATGCAAGTCAGAATACCTTAACATAGCAAAATTAGAGAAAACAACTTCTTAAAAGCCACATCAACTGGCAAATGTGGTAATAATACCAGCCCATCATGTGGACATTTGTAATCCTCACCACTGGCAACATCATTTCCTTCTCACTTATAAATATTTTCTAAAACTTTTTGATATTCATAGTCATTTAGTGCTATTTTAGGCATTCTGGGGGTGCAACTTAGACTTCAGCTAACCAGTGTAACACCCTAGAGAATCCAAAACAGCTGTACAGTCCTGAGAAGGGATTTTGGAGTGGCAGCTGGAGGCTGAACAGGATACATAATGGCATATAAATGACATCAGGTTCTTGTTTTTAGGAAAAAAAAAAAAAAAAAAAGATATTAAAGATATTGAATGTTGCTTAACTGAAAACAAACTAGGATACTTCAAACTGATTGCATTCTGGGAGCTTCAGGGGGTGAGAAAATCAAGTATCAAACACCTTTGACAAATGAGCCATAAACTTCAATATCATTCAGCAAGTATGCTTTAAGTTTATGATGCCATAAACTTAACTTAGCTCAGCATTAATTCAGTTCAAACAGCAGTTAGTTCAGCAAGAAGCTGAAATATCAGGACAGTAAGAACCCTGAGGGAGCAGAGAATATTTTGTATTCCACAGAAGACTAGGGTCTCCTAGACACTTTTCTAATGCTGTTTGTACTATTTCTAGTCAACAGAATGCAGAGATACAGGCAATTAATGCAATGTAGCATCTATACTCTCCTCTCCATGCTCTAATAGGTGAGACTTGTCCACACAAAGGACAAGCAACTGTATTGCCCTTCACCTATCAGTATTGCGACTGTGGCTTCTTTGTCCATCTTATCTCTTCCCCAGTCACCACATGCTCATACACACACATGCACACACATACACCCACGCTCAGTAATAAAAATCCCTCAGAAAAACAGGTTCCAAAAAAGGCTTATCATCACCTCTTTTTTTTCAAAATAAGTCTTAGGCATAACTTAATTTAAAATACTCTTTGTACTCTGGATAGGAAATTGCACATGAAGATAGCTAAGAATAGCTTTTATTGATTATTGGATGACATAATGTTGGATATAATATCTTAACATCCTAACCTTCCCATTGCCACTTCCATGTTCATGGTTCTATATTTAAATGCAAAGTTGGCTTTGATATTTACCAAGGACAAAGTGTTAAATAAAATAGTAAGTAGAGGAGGATTAGAGTATCTCTTAAATAAGGAATGCATCTGTGCACATGTATGCTACACAATGAGTCATAGTATAGCTCATTACTGAAATATAAAGCATTACTGTGGAAAACATTTATTTGAAATGATCTCTTTCAAAGAAGATTTCTTGTAAGATTTTTCACAGACCCGAGTAACGAGGGAGTGGAACAAGTATTTAGGACTGCAAAAGAAGAAAGAGGCTTATTTTGCTCTGAGACGTAAAGTAAGAGCCTTTGAATTCAAGTAGTTCTGCCATATGATAGTACAAAGAACGGTTGATATTCTGGTGAAGGCAAAGGGAAAGCCTGGTGAACAAATCTTATGAAGCATCAGATGTTAGGCACTGAATCCCAGCATGGGCCAGTGATGTATGAAGAGCTGGAAGGTGGTACAAGAGAAAAGAAACCTCTAATTATTTTATGATTTGCTTTAATTTAAATCAGGGTTTAATTTGTTGTCACAACAGATTAACAGTGGCTGCACAAACAAAAGTAATGAATTCAGGGTGTTTCAAAGCCAAAGGCTAAACCTGGATTTATTATTGGCATATGCTTTTCTCAACTCTCTGGCCTGGGCAGGATTTTTGCTTTTTTTATTTTCCTTTTTTCTTGCCCTGAGAAGTGAATGATTTAAGGCAAACTAATGAGAAGTAAATAAAAATGAAGCAAGCCTCAACTTAACTTGAGGATTTGTGTTTGTGTGGGTATTTCAAAGTAATGCTATAAGCAGCTGTACCTTATTCTGCCTTTTTTTTTTTTTTTTTTTTTTTTTTTTTNAGAGAAAAACTGTTCTCCACCATAACAGTGATTTGGACCTAATATGGAATAGCCTTTTTATTAATATTGTACTAAACTTCAGGAAATGATGCCATAGGGTATGTATTAGTGCCAAAATACATATGAAGTCAGTTGATTCTATTTATTAAGACCATACAAGGTCTTTGACCTCCTTACAGTGCACAAACATTGGACCAGCTGGCTTACAGACATTCTTTTATACTAAATCTGCACACTCATATCTGTTAGCGACTTTTCATTTCATCACGGCACAAGGAGTACCAGAAATGTAGCAGTAGTTTGTATGATTATATTTAGACGGCATGACTGGCCAGGAGAAGTACATACTGTGTCATTTTCATATGTTCATTAGTGGTGGCTGATAACAACCATACTGCTTCTTTCAGGTAGATAAATCATATTAAACTAAGAACCTGGAAATGATCAGATTAGGACTTAGCTCTGAACACACATCTCACTTTACAGCAGAGAAATGTTTTGTTTGGCAGAAATTTATCACTGGACAACATCATCTGAGTACAAAACCATTTAAGAATGCATGTTCAAAAACTTGAATAGGCATAAATCCTTTACTATGATGCAAGTATAGGCTAGAGGTGTTACTAATTTCCAAAAAGATTACCCGAATCAGTAATGGAAAGGTGCAAAGTGACTTTGCTTAGCAGACAGAGTGCACATTTTCTGAGCCTATCAGGCTCTGCAGGCGGGAAATAGATACAATCTGTTCATTTCATGAATGGGTTGGCTGTTCACAACCTCAAGAGCGCTACAGAAGCAAAATTCAAAAGCTTTTGTCATGAGTACCATTCCTTCACTAATTCATCAAGCTTATGGGAACACAGCCTGTTCCAGTTGGGGACTGGGTATATACTCCCTTGTAATAGAATGACAGAATCCTTGTAGTTGGACAAGACCTTCAAGGTCATCAAGTCCAACCATAAACTCATCACCACCATGCCTACTAAACCATGTCTCTAATTGCCTCATCTACATGTTTCTTGAACATTGCCAAGGTCAGTGACTCCACCACTTCCCTGGGCAGACTGTTCCAATGCTTCACCACTCTTTCTGTGTAGAAATTTTTCTGAATATCTAACCTGAATCTTCCCTGGCGCAACTTGAGGCCATTTCCTCTTGTCCTATTGGTAGTTATTTTGGAGAAGAGACAGTTCTCTTGCATTGGGTGCAAATGGCTGTGCTTGGGTAGTAGGGGGCTGTAGCACTGACAAATGCCATGGGAGACCCAATCACAGCCAGACCCAGTTAGCTCTGAAATGCGTGGAAACAACTCCCAGGGTGCCAAAAACACAACCAGTCAGAGAACACGCACTACTGCTGCTCACAGGAATCTAAGGAGTGTCAGCTGTGAAGGGTAAGAAGCAGAGGAGGAAATATATGAGAAGAAATGCGAAGAAATGAGTAAGGAAAAGTTGGAAAAGTGAGGATGTGTGGAAGGGGACATGATTGGGGAAACAGCTGGAGGCACATTCATGGAAGGAAGTTCTCCATGCTAGACAAGGTACACCTCTGAGGGGATTATGGAGGACCCATGGAGGACCTATACTGGGGCAGAGAAGTAAGAGGCAAAGAACAATGGAGGAAAAGGACTAAGAAGCAAGGAGTGGCAGAAAATACACTGACCTAGCTTCCTGCATTGCCACTCAACTCACCAAGGGAGTTGCAGGGACATAAATGTGACACATGGTAAAAACATGGAAGTGGGGAGAGGGGAGGAAAGTAGGTGGAAGGGGAAGGAAAGAAATTTCCTAATGTTCATTAAACTGTTTATGTCTTATTTTTTCAGAATACTAGAAACAGTAGGTAAAAGTTTATGTTCATTGGCAATAAATTATGTGAAATTCCCTGAGGTGTGACTATTTTGCCTTCAGCAAGAGTAAATCTTTCTTTACAAGATGAATCTTTCTTTGCAAGATGAAGAGAGTTTCTTTTTTTTAAGCTGTGGTTCATTTTTTTGGTTCTCACCTTCTCAAATGCTTCTAGAAGAGAAAATCTTTAAAGTATTTAAAATTCACTGTAGGTTGTGAATATAAATAAATAAATAAATGCTTATCTCCCCAAGCATGCAGTTTAAAGGTAAGACAGTCTTGGCTGAGTCCTCTTCTGTTCCAAAGAAAATTAAAACTGGAATTTCCCATATTACTGTTGTTACATTCCCTCAATGAAGAATACAGTTAACTGATGAGACTGATAAACTCTAGTTCCACCTTTGACAAATCAGCTCTGACTCTCTAGAAAAAGATCTCTGAACTTTACATAAGTAGATGTCATTGACGTGGAAAACATAAAATGGCATTTCAAATGGCAGTAAGTAAATAATATCTGTAAATCTTCATTGAATTTTTTTTTTGCATTATATTAAATAAATCAATATTTGAAATACGAATATATAGATATACTCCCATAAGCATCACCTCATTTTCTTGATATTGCCTTTGGAATTGTGTCTTGGATTAAGGATTTAAAGGATTTAATCCTTTAAAGGATTGCTTTAAATTGTGTCTACATGAGAAGCAGCCAAGAACCCCTCTCAATTTTGTTTATACAACTGTGACATTAATAGGAATGTCTTCCTCTGGGATATAGACAGCATAGCTTCTGTCATTCTTACATACTCATAGTACTGCTTTTTGTAATATTATTTTCTTGATGCATTTAATATTTCTTTTCAATTATTCAGGAGTTTTTATGGATTATCCAATCCAAAATCAACAGTATTTAACAATAAGACATATCCTCTAATAATATTTAAAACAATGATTTATATGAAATGATCCAGAAAGCAACTATAGTTTTGTTTCATCTTACTTCTTTTACATTCAGTTCTTTCCTGACACTGTTCCTACTGCTTCATGTTTTTCTCTCATAAGAAAAACCCCATTTCTTCCATTTTTTTTTCCTGGCCAGTTCCTTTCCTTTTCTTCCCTGACATCTATCTCTAGCCTGCTCTTTATCTAATATCACGTCTTGACAGAAGAGTATTTTAGTGAGTTTAATAAATCTATTCAGCCCTTATGACATTTTATGTATAACGTTTCCCCTGAACTGCATGAAAAAATTATCCAGAGATGGGCAGTTTGTAGCTCTCATAATGAGCATAATCATTAGAAACAAAAAAATCAAATATATCTATTTCATAGGAGGGAGATTTAATTGTGTGTTTATGTAAGACTTAGAGAGCCCTTTCAGAATTCCTATATTGTGAAATAACCTAAACAATTTTAGCATGTATAGACACCATTTTTTTTACTGTTGGAGTTGTTTGTTAATAAACTTAGGTGTTCTAAAAAAAGCCACATGCAAATTTCTTTCAAATGTTCCCTTCCCTTTATAGATTAAAACTAAAAAAAAAAATGAGCCACTCAATAAGAATAAGAATGCATTCATAACCACTGGGTAAGAATAAAACGCTACATGTCTATTCTCTATTAACCAGCTGTTGTACAGAGGACTGTATTCTCCAGTTCACATGGAGAAAGGGATTAGATGATGTGTTTTATGGTTTGCACATTCTAAGATTTAGGCATTCCCAGGGGAATTCACAAGCTCAATTTAATTTTTTTAAAAATCTTTGTCACTGCTGCCTGCTTTAATCTTGTAAATGGGACGTTAAAACAGGGAGCATCAGGAGAATTTTCAAATGCAGAAAAATATGGCACTCAGTTTTCAAAACCAGGTCGACCACACCTCTTATTCCTAATAATGCATACCAGATTAAATTTTAAATGTGTACTGAATAATTAGCTAACATGAGACACTATGGGCTTAGAACATCAAGTTTTGCTTTAAGGCTGGCTTTTTCTTAATAGTAAAATGGGACTATACTACTAAGAAGTTTTATCATTTCACAGTTTAGATTTTATTTTCTTTAGCCTTATTAACAATATTCCACATGGTGGGAGAACAAAAAAAGCTTTATTTTTATGATGGCATTGCAGGACTTAAAGTGTTCTATTTATGTTAGTGGAAATCCACAAAATTCAATCAAGTCACTTCTGATTTACAGCAGTATAAAAGGAAGGAAATTGAATCTATGATTAGCAGTGTCCTGCTCTGACCAAGACTTTATGTTCCTGAGTACCATTTCCAGAAGTTTTATTAAAGTGGACTCTTCAGAATGAAAGTTGCTGAGATACCAAAACAAAAAAGCTCACCTGATTAAGCACTAGGAATTGGTAAAGAGATTGAGTACTGACTTGGAAAACGATATTTAAACTCACAGTGATTTTCCCTTCCATTTTTAGATATCAGAAATTCTACCTAAGTAAGCCACTATTTAAACTAAGTTTATCTTGAGGGACTGTGACTTATCCTTTCATTTTAGATTGTTGTTTCCCTCCTCAAAAACCTTTCTCCAACAACATAAGCAAAATAAACCATGTATCAAGGGAGGTAAGACCTTTGTGATCTATAGGGAAACAGTTGTGTCTAAACGTCCAATTTATCCTCTCTGCTTTCCCCCTCATCCCGAGGGACAGTGATGTAAGATTTAGAATTACATCATAGGAAAATGTAAGGAGAAAGTGATAGCAGTATAAAAATACCTCTGTAATAGTCGAGTAAGGAACTCCTTTGCTTTTTCCAGCTCTCATACCCTAGAGTAAATTCAGCTTTGTTCTGACACCGTATCACTGTGCAGTGATAAGGTCTCTGCTTCCATTCTGTCCTTGATTTGAATAGCTGGGAGACAAGGAACTCAGGTGGCACACATCTATACTGTCTTAGTCATGTCCTATTTTTTAACTTTTTGATGAATTCCATATATTTGACAATAAAGGGATCATTTACATGGTTGGATCATGTAAATGGGCTTTCAGATGAGTCAAAACTAATGTAGCATCAGATGCAGAATTTTGCTGAAAGCTACAAGAAATATAGTCATAGGTATTTTGCAGCTCATCATCTAGATTTTTTTCGGGGATCTACTGTCTCTAAATAAAAAATAAAATATTTTGAAATGCTCACCTGTCTTTAACTGCAACTACTAGTAATGAGGAAGTTTGACTTTTATTTTCCCCCCTTAATGCCATTCCCTTGTCTCCAAAGATAAGAATCATAAGTTCTTATAAGAGAAAAATATAGAAATCCATCTCAAAAACATCCACTTGTAAAATTTCTATTGAAAATATGAGGATATGAACTTAATTTCTGAAACACACAAAAACAGCAGAGGAGGAAAAGGAGAATCAAGTAAGTCTTTAAAGGTGGTTGTTCAGTGAAATAGAGAGCATCTTTGGATATTTTGTCTTCCTTATGGTAAGAATATCCAGCACTAAATGATATCTTAGGTATTTGCTTTGCTGGTATTCAAATTAAATTTCTCCCATTGCTTGTTGATGGCTGTTACATCTTTCTATGATGAATGTGAAGAAAGATCTTCAGTTACCTTAAGAAAAAGCACGGTAAAACTACACTTATTTCAGCTTTCATTTATAAATATTATTTAAACTTTACTCACTATTGCATAAATAAACCTCATTTGTAGTCCATACTTTATTACACATTTTTTAAGATCTGGAATGGGCAAGCATTTGTTTTCATTATGTCCTGCTACATGAGAACAAAAACTTTTGAGGTCTGAATTTGGTATTTGCTTTATTAACGATTAAGTCCTAGTTACTAACTTTAGTGACTTTAGTAACTACATAGTTAGAATTAAGTCAATTTAATTGCAGCATCATACTTATGTTAAAGGAATCAAAAAAAAAAAAAAAATCAAAGGAATTTCTTCCAGCACTGAACAAGGAATTCCTNTCTTCCAGCACTGAACAAGGAATTCCTTAAAATAAGAAAAATAGTCCTACAAGTCTTACTTCTACATTGTGATGTTCATGTCGCACTTTCTAACAGAACTTTTTTTAAGCACACTTCCTGCAATAAGGTTAAAAAAACCTCTAAACAGAGCAACATGCAAGGTGCCTACCTCTTAGTAATAATGTTCAGTATATATGCCTCAAAAAACTGTCACATTTTATTTGCTCCATTTGTAAAGTGGACTTTTTTTTACCTGTTAGGTGAAATGGGTAATAATATCCATTAATGCCCACCAATAAGTTTTTTAATGCAAATGCAGAGGTGAAGAACTGAAGCCTGTACCAGAGAAAATGATAGGAACCTCCTTCAGCTAATATAATCTGTGAAGACTATATTGTAAGACTTACCTTAAAATAAAAATTTCCTCTATAGTAGATGGAGACTCCAGATATTGGACTCACTGTTTCCACCTAATATTAGCCTCCTAACTTTAAGGCATTTAAAACTCATGACAATTTAGTTTGTTTTCCCTTTTATGTTTAGTTTGTTTTACTTTTAATGCACACTAGCATTTGTAAGGACAAAATGCAAAATGCAAAATGCAAAATGCAAAATGCAAAAAAAAAAAAAAAAAAAAAAGTCTTCTGGGTAAAGACCAAAAATGTTTTTCTGAACTTGGGTCTTCATTTAGCTATCAGGCCAAACCGTTTTTTCTTAGAGCTGCAAGTAACCTTAATGAGATCAAAACACTAATAATAAAGATTGCATACTGTTATAGCTACTGACTAGCTAAATAAGGAGAATAATATTTATCTACCTTGATAACCCTATTATCTACCTTGTTATCCATATTTTTAAAATAAATTGGCACTAAGCACTTGTGTTGCCTAGCAATTTTATTAAAATTCTGAATAATGCATGTGGTTGTGTACAACTTACAAGCTCAGGAGCTTGTATTATGTTAACAGATGCTTTGCAGATCTTTCCAATTCAAGAACCATTTGATTACCAGATCACCAGTCTTGTAGAATATGCAAGTAGTCAGACTGAGTCAGAGTCTTCTGGTCTTCTGCATATGCAGTAATGATAATATTTCACACTTTGGGAGTAACTGCCATCTGTGAGCCTCAAACTTTTCATATCTATTAATAATTAAAACCTCGCACCTCTGTGCTTGAAACAAGTTATGCTAATATTTTTTCTACCTTTATGTTGCAACATTCAAACATACATATATAGATAATGTAATACGTAAGTAATATACACTTCTCATATGTAAATCGCAGCCGGCCCTCATTATCATAACTTGGATTCCTCAGTGGTTTATCTCATCAGCAGATAATCTTGTTACAAAGATCTTGTTTACCAAATCGTTTCAGTGCAAGAGAGTCTCATTCATGACTAATCCTAAGGATTTGTCACCTTGGGTCTAAATATTGCAACAGAGCCCTAGTGAAATAGAGCTCATATATTGCCTGCATTATTAGAGTGCTAATCGTGACATTCCTTCATAGAGCCAGACATAACAGCTTGGGGGGAAATAATGTCTCTTGGCTATGGTAGAACTCTTTTCAAAACAAAGCACTGGAATCTGACTTTGTTATCACAGTCATCACAATATAATATTAAAACGATGAGAATCTTCACAATTAGAGTTGAAAGTAGGTTTTTTGTTGTTGTAAAGTTTATTATAAAACAACATGTTTATGCATTGTTCTTTCTGATGAAATTATTAACTGAACAACCTGTTCAAGCTGATTTTCTGAATAGTCAGGAAAACAAACATTTTAAAAAATGCATATTAAGATCACATCTGTGAAGCATGAAAAAATAAAACTTCCTTTTAGCTAATCTGAATTCCACACTTTCAATGTATAATATTGCTCATGCTGATATGAGTAATTACACAGCACAGGGAGCACAAGGGCATCAAAAGTATTTGAACTTTGTAAGAACTGCTTTGTTGACAGAGATAATATAAAGAAGATTAAGTGTGATGATGCACGAATGTATGAAGATGGACAGATTTAAACAGATTTCAAATTGATCTCTTAATGCATTAAGCAAAACAAGAGTAATTCAGGATGATGATGTAGAAATGGAATCTTCACAGGTTCAATGTTTGGCAGGAGGAAGGCACATTCAGTGAATTACAGGAAAAAAGGTTTCTCTAATTTTGAGATACTTTAGCTAATTTCCATACATAGAAAAGTCCATAAAAGGACAACATTACATTAGTGACCTCAGCAACAAACACTGTAAGAAAAATTCTTATTATTCTTCATTGTTCAAATAGTTATAAAGGATGTATGAACAACAGAAAATTTTTAATGTTCTTCAAGGCTTGAAGGAATATATATTTTAAAAAACACTGTGCTATTTATTCCTTGTAAATGCACCTTTTTGAGTAAATAAAACATAGGAAACTTTTTCTAACAAGAGAAAGAAATACTGTCAATTTTGCTGAACATGTCATTAATACACCTTAAAAATATATATATTTCTCTTGCTAGTATTGCCTAGCTTGTGGGAAAACTTTCATCTGTAAAGGCCTCCCCAGATTATCCATTTGTATTTCTTAGATTAATCGACAATATATGTAGGGCTTATTAGAAATAATAGACATGACTAAAAATTCTACACAATTATTGAAGAAAATAAAAAGCACTGTTCATGTCATTCAAATAACATTTAGCTTCCCTTTTTCAGTCACACACTTGCTGCCAAATCTGCATAGACTGATGAAAGCAATGTTGACTAACACTCCAGACTTCTCAGTTTGTGGCTATGAGTGTCTTAAATTAATTAAACCCACTTCTCTTCTGTTGTGTAACAGTGGTAATGATGAGCCCTGGAACATCTGAACCTTATTTCATTTCATGTTCATAGACAAATATTCATTTGCCTATAATTGCCTGTTTTTCCCCTCTAGCTTGGAAGTATACCTTTGAAAATACATAGGGAAAGACCTTAGCTTTGGCTTCTTCATTCCTCTGTTCCTATTCTAGATAAAATTTCATGGCTATCCATTCAGCAGGATTCTTAAAGAGCTCCCAAGGAGACAAATTTGAAAATGAGACTAAATTTGTACTTATTATGAGATGACAAAGCATTTAGTTGAAAGCTGAAAGTTCAGCAAATGTGTTTGCCAGAGATTTCAGCTGTGCTAAAAAGCTGTCAGCCTCTTACTCTCTACACTCTGCACTATTTGCAAAATTCACCTGGGAGAGCAGTGAAGTTACAACACTAACATACTTTGCAAATTCTCTGCTTTGTTCTGTACCCAGGACATCACTTGACAGTTATGCACACTTGAGAGGATTTTCAGATGAAATATTTCTGTGTTCTCTAGGCGAGAATGAGAACTGGAGTGATGCTTTGTAGAGAAGAAAAAGCGAGACAAAGAAGAATCACTACCTACTGTTAGACTGAATAAATCAAGTCCAATATTTAAATCATTGAAAATGTCAGGATTTTTTAGCTGAAAAAGAGAGGACAGATGGAGAATAGATTTATAGTCCCAACCTTGCTAGTGGCAAATTTTAAATTATTAATAGTCATTTTTTTTTAAATAAAGCCCTCCTTGCAAAAGCTCTCCTTGCAGTAAAGAAGGCTTTTTTTTTTTTTTTTTTTGACAATGCACATTTTCCTTTGTTTCTAATAGCTGTTTATAAAACTCTTTCAATAAACAAAACAGTTTGGAGTACTGAAGTGACTTTTCTGAATGTAGAAAAGATTTCTTTGAAAATTTTGATGCAATCTGTGAGGTAAGAAGGCCAGTATTTCTTGTATCATAATTTCCTTCAAGGCAAAGGGACATTAGAGTTACTTTGTGTGAAGTCATACGGTATTGTGGGGAGGGAAACAAAAGCATAAGGTGAAAAAAATGTTTTAAATTGATCAAGAGCATTTTTAAAATAAAGATGAAATTAAACAACAAAAGACCGAAAATAAAAGGAATAGATCTAAACAGCTTAGGTAAAATATTAACAAAATTCATTTAAACATATGACTAAAACTAATAGCAATGCAAATTAGAATCATAGGTTCACAGAATGGTTGAGGTTGGAAAGGACCTCCAGAGAGGATCTTGTCAAGCAGGATAACCTTGGGCACATGGCACAGAGTCGCATCCAGGTGTGTTTTGAAGATCTCCAAAGAAGGAGACTACACAACCTCTCTGGGCAGCCTGTGCCAGCACTCTGTCCCCCCTACAGGAAAAGTTCTTCTTCACATGGAGGTGGAACTTCCTGTGTTTCAGCTTGTACCCATTACCCCTTCTCCTGTCACTGGCCACCATGGAGAAGAGTTTGGCACCGTCCTCTTTACATTCTCTCCTCAGGTATTTGTGCCTGTTGATAAGATGATGCATAATGAAAAATGCTGTTCATGACACATAAGTTCTGAGTATGCCCCTGCTTTAATTATGGGACTGCCCTGGGCGGGCACATGCATATCCACATGCACATCTGCAAACAACTGATTATTCATACGTTTTTTAGAATACTTTTCTGATTTTTAAATAGAAGTGCAAAATATGTGCTTTCTGTTATTTTTTGCAAAAGTTCTTACTGGTGTTTCATAGCTGCTGTCATTTAAGGAAATGAATGGTATCTAGAACTGAATTTTACTGTAAGCAAAAAAACAAATGACATTTCTGATTAGTTATCTTAGTTTAGTTAGATTAGTTAAGCAAAAATTCCTACATTTTTGCATCCAACAGAGCTGTGAATTTTGTTTCCAGTCTCGCTTTTTGTGAGTTTCCTCTTGAGGCTCAAGACAGAAATCACAGAAGTATCTAAAAGTAGATATCTTTGCCTACTACGATTTACAGATTTAGATTTTCTACCTATCTAAAATGTTCAAATTATCTTGCAAACTTTATGATAGACACTGCCTACAAATAGCTCATTCTGTGTCTCTTCTCCCTCTCAGTAACAATTTTCTCTTCACACTTTCAGAGACTCTAAGCGATGATGAACATTTCTTGTCTTTCCTAGAGTGAGTATTATAAAAAAAAAAAAAAAAAAGTGTTTCAGTTTGCATTTGCAAAGAATTCTTGATACTTCATGAAAAAGTAGAAGGAAATCCTGCAATGCCTATAACCTTAGAACAGAAAGAATGTGTTAGAGGTAACACTCTCCCTTTCTATATAACACTGATTAATGAACTGTATTGTTGAATAAAGAAAATATATACTTATCAAGAAAAATATAATTTTGACCAAATATGCTTATAGAAATTAATCAATTAAAATGTTTGAAGTTTAATGTTCATTATTTCTTCATTAAATTATTGGAAGCACTGATTCTTTGGCCAGGACAAGGAGTAGGAAATATAAATTAAAACACAGGAAGTTCCATCTCTATGTGAGGAAGAACTTCTTGATTGTAAGGGTGACAGAGCCCTGGAAGAGGCTGCCCAGAGAGGTTGTGGAGTCTCCTTCTCTGGAGATCTTTGAAACATACCTGGATGCCACCCTGTGCCACGTGCTGTAGGTGTCCCTGCTTGAGCAGGGGGGTTGGACTAGATGACGTCTACAGGTCCCTTCCAACCTCAACCATTCTGTGATTTTGTGATTCTTCCTTTCTTTCAATATTTTGTTTTCCTTGTTCTTTAATCACTTTTATTTTTTTTTCCTATTTTTACAAGATGTGGAGAGAGGAAACAGATTTTCCAATTTTCTTTTTTTTTTTTTTTTTTTTTTTAAAATTATACCTTAAACTATGTGTGTGTGCATGTGTATGAATGATTTGGCTCATAAAGTTTGCTGTAAAAAATAGATATAAAAAGAACCAAATATTTTAAATTATGTCAGGTTCCTTTTAACCACACCCCCTTAGAAACTGCGACTCTAATAGCTATTGCACCCAGAATTTTTTTCTTCAAGGACTAGTACTCACTGAAGAGGTATAAGTTGCATTATATACATTTTTATATATCCGTGTGTGAATACATTCTGATGCATACATACATCAATGATATATTAAGATTAACGCTACAGAAATATGCAGTAAGCAGCTCAGCCTCAACTCAAACAGAAATTTAAATTTGGAAATAGCCTTGCAAAACTATTTGTATGCCAGCTGTCTGATGTACTGAGTCATTGTAATTTATTACTCACCTTGGTTAGCAGGTGTGAAATGCAACAAAGAAGACATTGTGAATGTCTTTCATCCGTTGTGTTTGCTGTCTGCAACTCAAATGTGAATGAAATGATGGATTTATATATTATATATATATATTTTATGAAAGTCAAGGGAGATGCATACAAGGGAAAATATTTTATGATGTTTCTTTCCTTTTTTTTTTTTACTCTTCTGCTAACATATGTTACTTATCAAAATATTTAGATGAAATAAATAGGTTGCATTACTTCCTGGTTGTCTTGTGACTAAGCAAAAGAAATGGAGAGAAGACCTCAGTGGAACAATCACTCATTATCTTCCTCGTATCACATTCACTTTCCCAAAACTTTTACTAATGTCTCTAGTCAAATGCAGAATTGTTTAGAAATAAACTTGACAGTTGCTCCGAACCAAACAGACTGCTCCAGCCTGTTTGGCATTCTCAGAGTAAGATATTTCATATTTCATTGCTTTAATAAAATAGAAACTATAAGGTTTTTGTTTGTTGTTTTTGTGTGTGTGTGTTTTGTTATTGTTGTTGTTGTTTTCCAACTAAAGAATAAAGACCAAACTGTAGGCACTGCTAGAAAAAGATGAGTTCTGGAAAAGGAAGTTTGACAACCGGCCTAAGCTGTACCAAGTTATTCAGCATCCTGTATTATTTTCATTACCAGGAGATCTCCTTCCTTCCACTTCATCTGCTGAGCCTTATATGTGACACAAGTATGTGTCCTCCAGCTATTTTCTACTCTCCCACTCCAGACTTTCTGGATAACCTTTTTGGTTATGGAAAATAGCAGCTGTTCAAAGCAGCTTGCACCTACCTTTTTTCCTAAGATATTTGGTTCGGGTAAATGGACAGTCATAAAAGTGGTTGATTAAGCACCTGCATGCCTCCTTGTAGTTGTACAGGTTTGATAAAACTCTAGTTTCAAATGAATAGCATTTTAGGTAGAAACAAGTACTTACTGAAATGTTTCTATTTCAAGATTGATCTATCTTTTAAGATTGTAGAATTTGATGTTGTACTACATTGCCTTTCGTAGCCGTAGCATCTTTGATATATTCTTCTCTATTAGTCTAATGTAATGTTTGTCTATTGAAATGTTATGCAATTGATACATTTATACTCTAAAAATCCCAATTTTAATGTAGATATTTTGGAATCATACTTTTCAAAAATGTTTTGAATTGTTGCTTCAAAATATAAATGTGTTCTATATTATTATTTTGATCTATGTGCAAATCTACATTTTTTTATATGTATAAAACACACAACACACATATATGCATACATCTATACACTTATTTAATCTAAGAAAAACACAGGTCATCTTGGGCTAGACTGTAAAAAACTTGCAGGATTTACGAACAGAAAATATGTAAATCTTTCAGACAAGACTATCTATGCAAAAATTGCAGATAGGGTAACAGTTTAATAATTTTATTTTCATTTTTTTTTGTCAGAGCATTAAAATACATAAGACATTTTAGAAAAGTTAAACTCATTGACTTTGGAGCAAATGAAGATGTAATTTATCGAATTATTGATGAATCACTAAATTCCTGATGTTTGGGAATCTATACCCTTTCACCTTAGCATGGTCATGAACATACTATCTTAGAAGTTTCTAGCTCTGCAATGCTTTTTAACATAGCTGGTAGTTCAAGGCAAAACTTATGGCATTTACAATGCAATTCATTTGCAGACAGAATAGATTTTGTTCTATTCTTAACTCCAAAAATGCAAACTCCAGAAGGTTTAGAAAAGACATATACTATAGTAACCCGATACTGTAGCAAGAATAGAGCATAGTAAGCATATATATGTTTTATGTAAAGACTAGTTAATTAACTTGCTGGATTTCTTGCTTTTCTTCTTTGTTTCTTTACTTTCTTTTTTCTTCTTTGCATACCATGTATAATTCTTTGAATTCAAACTCATAAAAACTGTTGATGAGATTCAGCTTCAGAGGAACAGTTTTTGACTCGTAATATTTCAAAAAACACATTTCTGGAAACTTTGCCATATTAAATCTTACTAATATAGGGGTCTGGCGCAATCATTATTGAGTTGTCATCATAGTCTACAGGATATAAATCTCAAAAAAATGCCTGCAGTATAAAGAGAATTCTTTATTAGGACCACCTTTCTTAACGACTGTATTAACTCAATATGTGACTTTTGTTTAAGCAGGGCTTCCTTTTATGTCACGATAGTTGGTCACATGCTTGTACTGCATCAGTACTAGAGCTATTAGAGACTGTAGAAAGCTGACTGACAAGTTGACCTTTTTTAGATAGATAAATAAAAAGCTTTTCAAACTGGTGATTCTAGGGAAACCTTGATTAAAGTCAATGAATTATCTCTATATTTTTTCAAAACTTGAGAAGTGAAAGCCTTTGAAATATCCTAACATTGCTTTATTTCCTCATCTTTGATGGCCCATTACTTTATAGCTCAATTCTGATTCCACATACCTCCCAAGCAGATGATGTTGAGTAGCACTGGTAAATTGTTACTTTCAGCACTAGTCATCATCTTATCAAATAAAGTTACTTTCTAAAATTTCTCTACAACATTTAATATGTGTCCTCAGGTACCTAACTACGCTAACACTACCTACTACCTAAACACAATAAACACACTAACTAAAATCAGTTTTTATTAGACTGTGTTGCTTTGAAGGCATGAGATGAACAGCTTATAGCAATATACCCATAATTTCACATTAGTACCAAATACATTATTTAAGATCATATTATCCAAAAGAAGAATAATATCAGCAGACTGACACAGACTTAAAGGAACACTCAACATGTATGGAAACCCCCCAGTTTTAATGCTTTTGTAGATACATGGGACTAACACATCCACACACTGTTAATAAACCTCTTCATTCAAATTAGGTACTATCTTATGTGTCCAGTAACTCTAGGCTGTTGGCCTATACAGCATTCTTACAATTTTCCTATAAGTGCCTTTTCAAAAATTTTCAATCAATGCATTGGCAAATGTGAAATGAATTTTTTATACTGTCTTTCTTCAAGGCAGTTTCTATCTGCTTCCGTCATGCAGGAGGAAAATTCAGCTAACATCTCCTGACATGGATTCCAGAGCTGTTGAGCCACTACATGTGAAAACACAGCTATGTCAGGACAGTTAGTTAGAAATAATCATTAAATGCCATGTTTCTAATTACCAACATGTTGTTGGATGCTATTGCAAGAGTATGCTCAAGTCCAAGAGGACTAATGGTTATCTTAAACTTGCCAGATTGCTTTATCCAAGACATTGTTAATACTTTATGAATGCTGTTGAAAAAAGTTAATAATAACTAAGTTTCCAAAGTACAAAGTAAACTATTCAGTAGGCATTTTGACACTAGTCATTAGGCATTTCGACACTAGTCATTAGGCATTTCAACTCTATTTATTATCAACACATTTTCTGCTAATTTTTTGACCAATGTAAAATTTACACTAAGCTTTAAACAGACCATATTTACAAGCAAGTAGAAGTGCACCTCAGTAACTTGGCAACAGCATGAATCCCCTTTAAGTGGGGCATAGCAATATACTATTGCTATTATTACTGCTGCTACTATTACTATTACTGCTACTACTTAGGATGATGCTGATGACAGTGGTGATTATGATGAAGATGATCCAATGCTTGGAAACTGCAAAATGTTCATTGCGAAAGGATATTATAGAGAACTAGGAGATCTGTGCTTTAAAACACTCTTCCACCACTGCAGAGGTAGTGAGGGACAGACTGCGTTGTCACTACCCATTCTGAGTAAGAGAGTCATTCCTATTTCTGCAGTTTCTGAATCCCTGAGCCTATTGGATTCTATACAGAGCAGATATGTAGATATCTCTGATAGAGATGCAGAGTTTATATGCAATGATGGCCTTCTTTTCTTGGTATTTACACATTTCTACATTGATTGCTGGGGACCACTGATTACTGTTTCGTGTCAGGAAAAATATATGATTAGGCTGCAATAGTGAAGCTGATATTTTCCCCTCTGTGCATAGTCTTCTGGGCACTCCTTTAATAAAAGTGACTCTTAGGCTATGCAGTGGTTATTGATGTGATTCAACCTCATTGTTGAGAAGCAACAAGAAATTGAAATTGTTTCTTGACGGGATTGGGATATATATCTGGGATTTGAGTCTGATTCTTTAATGGAGAATAATAATCATCCCAAGAAGGAAGTTCATGACACAAAAAATCCTAGAATAGTGTGGTGGGAGTTATCTATCTGTTTCTACCTGTTCCTGCAGTAGCTAAAGTACCTAAACAAACAGTCATTTTTAGGGGACATGAGTCTGGCGATTGGTATGCAGATATTCATATCCTATAGGTTTTCCATTTTGATCCTTCAGTTCTATGACTTCTATGAGTTCAGCTGCTGCTGCTGCTACTGCTACTGCTATTATTACTATGTTAATTATTATTATTTCTATTACTGTTATTAGGTTTGGTCCAATAGTTGAGAGGTTGCTTCAATGTGCAAGACAAAGATGGATGATCTTGTATGTGGATAGAGAAATAGAATCTTTTTCTTTTTTTTTAGTGCTCTCTGACACAAGTTTTATGAGTAATATGGGACAGACTGTCTATTTTTTTTTAAGGCCAAATTTATATTTACGGTCTAAATTTAAATTTTGTCCTGCAACACTGTTTATCCTAAAACAAAGAATACTTGATCAATGAAGAAAAAAATATAAAACCTTAAAAGTAAAAAAAAAATTATTTGTTAAACTGTTTAGAAGCAAGCATCTGCATTCACTCCATTACAAAGCTGCATTACATACACTATCTGTGTGTATGTGTCATAACCCCTCGCCATATCACTTTCCATAATATAACCAAATATGTCCATTAGTGTGGATTAGAATCTTCTAAAAATAATTATTAATTTTTATAACAATTTTTTTGAAAAGAAACCGCTTGTTTTGAAAATAAAAAGATTAAATACATCAAAATTTCATTACTTTTAGAAAATATTTAACTATTCATTGTATCTATATTTTCTTTTTTTTTTCTTTTCAATTCATCTGCAGATTTGCTGAGAGATCAGATGAAGCCAAAAATTACTCCAAAATAATATATTTTACTGTGACATTACCATGGCTGCTTAATTGTGACATCTTTTCAGCCTCTAATCAAGGCTGTGTCCTCCTTTTTCAAATGGAGAAGACATTTTTAATGAAAAACAAAACAAAACAAATATATCCTCCAGATTTTTTTTTGCCAGTTTTACCAATGAAAATGCAAAGTCTGTCATAAGCACACCATCTAATTTTGAAAGAAAGTAAGTTAATCGAGTTTAAACACCTTGTTTCTTGAACTGTTGATTTGCTGAAGCACGAAAAATTTGCTCAAGCTATACTCTGTTCATGACTGTTTTGCACTACTTACTGCAAAAAGCAGACTCAAGTGATCTTTTCCAGATCTCAGGAATACACTTTTCTCTGTGCACATTTTCTTCATCATATCTATCTGTGATCATTTGTACTGTGAATAAAAGTGCAGGAAAGGTCTTGTTGCTGAGCTGCCAGAAATTACACATGGTTAGACAAAAGACTCTGGGAAAGAGCTACTGGTAGGAGAAAACCAAACATTTTCACAGGTGACTTGGCTAAAGATTTCATTTAGCAAGGACCATTTTCTTTGATAGAAACTGAACAGAACAAAGAAAAGAAACAAGGATCTTTCTTTTAAAAAATGAAAAAGAACAGAGAGAGTAAGTACTCTAGGAATACTCTAGGAAAACTATCTAAACAGACATTGTAAAGCAAGTATGTTAGAAAATACACCTAAATAAATACAGCTAAGAAGCAAGTAGTCACATTTATAATTTAGGAGCAAAGTGGTGAATTAAAAATGGAAGAAAGGTCACAAATCTAGGCTCTGAGAACTCTAAGCTGATATTACCAGAGGAAAATGAATGCACATCTCAATGCACATCTTTGTTTCAAACTCAGTGATATTACACAGGTATCTTTTTAAAAGCTACTAATAACAGAATCTTGAATTCTTAAGGGAAATATATTATTGTTATAGTTGGAGCACATAATATAGCTTATTTAAAACCCTGACTTTGTTCTAAAAAGACTTTTGGATCACTTATGTCTTTATTACACTTTAATTTGCTAAACTTGATGTTTGGTCAGGTGTGATCTTTGCTTAAATAAAGCATCTAAAGAAATAAATTTTCTGAGATCGTGTTGTTCATCTTACTACTTCTCCTCCAAGCTGATGAGTCGTTGGCATTGAACCAAACTTACTAATTAATTATTTAAAGATTCTCAAAATCTTCTTTTCTTAAAGCTGTAAAGAATTAATTTCCCAGTTTAATCTAAGAATAATGTATCTTACACAAATTGCCTTTTTTGTGCATTTTAAAGGGAGAAAGACTTCCCTTTTATTTTCTAAACATTAAAAAAGTAGCTAGAAAATATTAGGAATTTGAATATTAAATATGAGTAAAAATATGTGAGAAAAAATCAGTGATAAAAGCTGAACTACTTGATCTGCTTATGACATTATTTAATCTTTTTTTAATGTTTTAACTTGACCTCATAAAGGCAATGCAGATGAAAAGGCAAAATAAATCTAAGAACTTCTATGTAGGCATTTATCAGAACCTTGAATCTTTAGATTCCTTTATATATTAATGGTTAGAAAGGAGAACTTTTCAATTATTTTCATCTCAACATGCCATTCTTTTTTATTCTAAAATATAGGTTCTAAAACTGATGAGTTGTGCCTATTGCTCTTCCTATAAAGAGAATTAACAGCTTATAGTGTACATTCAGGTTTTATTGAAGTAATGAACCCACAACACCTTCTGTAATAGAAATAGACATTCATACTTTAAATATTTTTATTCCACTTAGAATGCTAGAAAATAGGAAGAACAACTTTTAAGTCCACAAAGTTCCAGTTTCTGTAAAACCATACAGTAATTTCAGTGCAAAATAGGAAATTGATTCTTTCTTTGTTCTTCTGTTTGTTCTCAAAGCTAACTCAAATTCCCATTTTTTTAATTCTTTTTATCATGTAGATAGATAGTACTGATACAACATCTGTTTTTTCAACTTTTCCTTTTCCTCTTAATACGATTAAAACAAAAAAATCTTGCAGATATTTGCAAATGATTTACTTCTATTTAATTGCATATCACAATTGCTATATTAATACTGATAATTACGGCAATGAATAATTGTGTCTTTGCAACCTAATAGCTATGTTTCATTCGTCCAACTATAAATGTGACAGACTTCAAAAAAATTACTAAGTCCTTCTTAAAAAAAAGTAGTACTGCTCAAGTTATTTTTTAGAAAGTGTAAAGTTTTGTAAAGAGTTCTATATTGTTACTCACAATAAATGACATGACGTATTGATAATAAAATAAATTTGTTGTGTTCTTACATATTGTTCCATGCTTAAACATAAAGTTCAGATTCTAAGCTGAGGAAAAGTCACAGTTTTGTCAAAGTTTTCCAAATACATCAACTCTCCAAAAAGTTGTTTTTTGGTGGTTGTTCGTTTAACAGAGTGAAGTTACAGAATAGTAATTCTGGCAAAAGTAAATGGTAGGTCAACAACAAATAGCAGGTAATTATAGCTCATAATCCAGAGACAAGTTACTTTTATTTATTTTTTTTTTTCTAAACCAGATTTTGAGGTGAGATACCTTACTTTACTGTGGACTTGACTGATGCTACCTCAAACATCTGGAATATAGGGAAAACAATAATTTCATCTACACATTCAAATTTTGCATAGTTTTGGAGCTACCTGGCAATTTTGAAGCACAGTAAGTCTGGGTTCTAGTTTAAGTTTATTACACATTAACTATCTTTTGGGGTGACAGATGTTTTTGGACTGCTAACAAAAGTTTGTTATGTATACAAAGATAGCCTAAAACAGTACAGTCAATCCAGCTAACCACTTTGGCTATCTCTGTCAAAAAATTTAAATGGCTGTTACTTTGTCATCAGCTTTCCTAACAGTGCCAAATATTAATTTTAAAGATCTTCTTCATTAAAATTATATTAAATACCTCTTTTCCTTCTAGTTCTTGTTACATGGACTGGATTACTTTTGCTATCACAACCCATGGAAAGCTTTCACAAAGCCTTTCAAGGAGGTACTTAGAATGTTTGTAAATGCAAAAATCTCTTGTCTGGTCAGTCTATTCAGGTGAACTTCAAACAGGTAATTGAGGACAAAATAATTGTGAATAAGTGTAAAGTTAGATATATGTAGATGAAAGAAAACGTGAGCCTTTGCCTCTGCTATGCACACATAAGCGTGGAATGCATTGCTAGAGAAAGTGATTCAGGGTGGACTAGAACTCAAGATCTGGGAGAAATTAGAGATCAGTTAATGACTTTTGTGTATAGACATAACTCTGTGAAGGACATAACAATGTAAAACAGCTTTGGAGTCTGATCTGGTTGTTCTTTCTATGCATATAAAGCAAATGAAAGCTTAGTCAATACTTTGAAACTTGAGGTATTTTAAAATTCAGGCTCCATACATCAGCTTCTACATGGATTCCTTTTGGAAAGAACTTCCAAGACCATTAGTAAGTAACTCAGGTTTCTGATCTTTGTCTTTGTGATAGGTCATCTCAATTAGAGGTAATTCCCCTGCAGAGTATGCAAAGTCCTCTTCTAAATATGTTAAACTGTCTTCAGTACGCATGATTTCCATAAATGAGATTTGTTGTGAAGTTTACCATTCATCCCATTTCCTGTAACTATATCTTGTTACATGACCCAACAACATATTCTGATTTTTTTTATCTTTTAAGAACCTGTATTTCTATATGAATTTTGAAGTCAAATTCTGTAAGCAATCTTCATTGTCCTTGGGATTTTGTCCTTGGGACTGATTTATTGCTGACAGGAAAAAACTTTTCTACCCTTCTGCCAACACTTCTTTGGAGAAACTGGAAAAAATATCCAAGAAACAGAATAGAATCCAGTAGGAAAAGAAAGGATGATTGCTCTTTCACATTTATGGGTCTTTAGGGACTTTGAAAGTTGTCTAGTGCTTTTTGCATTGCTACTGGACTCAAACCCTTGTCAGCACAGCTTTTATAGAAAACAGGCCTCCTCCAGTTGATTCCTCCCTCTTAGCTGCACTGTTGGAGCTGCAGAAAGGAATCTGAAAACTTTACTGATCTTTGAAGCAATATTAACCTCTTAACAAACATTTGCCATAGTATCCTCAGGGTTAGTAACAGGTGACTATGGCATGGAAAGCATTGTTCCTCAATTCCAGTGACAGGTCTTCTGCCCGCAGATTTTAAGAGCATCCTTCAGCTATGGAGCTCCAAGTGGTTCCCACAGGAAGAAACAGATATTGTGGAACTAGTGCATTTCCACTTCCATTTCCATTTGTGCTGATGTGATCTTCCTCAGCAGGTTCTCCAAGAAGTTTTTGGAAGACATGAACTCAAAAAGGATGCACTGTCTTTAGCTCATTGATAAATATATAGAGCTGGTATATTCTCCTGAAAATAAAGTCTTAGTGATGCAATGACAAAAAGCTATATAGCACAAGCAGTGTCAGTTATGCCCGGTTAGAAAATATTCTGACTTCCACCGAACCACTTCTATTTTTATGACGTTCTGCATTCTGACTTCTAAGTAAAAACAGGATTCTTTCAAATTCCTGGGCATTTTGCCACTGCTTTGGGCCATGGGGCCAATAAAAATCATTAGCAATACATAAATTTTATCCAGTGGGCTTTCCTGAACATGTGCAAGTGTTCATAAGGTTAGAGAACAGAAATACACATGTTGTATCTTACATGCTTGGAATACATTGAGTTTAACCAGTTTAGTATAAGTTTATATGACTAACTTGACATTTTTATCTAATTAGGAGGCATATGAGGTTTAAGGACCACAATAAGAATTCTGATTAGATAGACAGACTGCCATTATGTTCCAGTAGATAAAATAAATCACTGTAAAAAGACCAGTCTTTCATCTTTACTGTGTTATAGCAACACTAAGGTAAATATCCATGAAATACCCAGGTTTTCTTCATTGGAAATTTGTTTTTTTAGAGTAGAAAATTTCCATCTTTCAGCAGTGTTAACATTTCCTGTGGGAAAGCAAAAAAACTCAGAGATTTTTTCTAATCTAATCTAATCTAATCTTAATCTAACATTCTATGCAACATTTTAAATAGGAAATTTTGGACCAGTTTTTACACTGATACAGGTAACTGAGTTCAAGAAGCTGGAAACACTACTTTTGCACTCTAAGCTTGATAAAACTGGAGAAAAGTGTCTTCCATTTGTCTTTTCCTTGCATTATTTTGGATAAGCAAGACAACAAATATTTTCTTTGCTTTGTTTTCATTTTATTTTTCCCCCGTACTAATTTCAAGCAGAAATATGCCAATAATATCCAGGTATCCAGGAAAAACAAAACAAAACAAACAACAACAGAAAAAAAAAAAAAAAAAAAAAAACTTGAAAAATACCTATATCTTGACAGCAATAAAGCTACCAAGTAAATATATTTGGTCTAAAAAATATGACATTTAAGCATTTAACAGAATTCTACATGCATTGCTTTATAATGATGCAATTTTACTCAACATTTTGCCATATCTTCCTCAATGAAGGAAAAAAATAAAAAAAAATGGTAATGAAAGCCATCATTGCCAAATCTCATCAAGAATAGTAAAGAATAAAAAACTTATTATTACTTTAAGATATAGGATTTTGCCTGAGAAAATTCTTATTAAGCACTAAAACCACAGTATTTGATTCATTTAGTTGTTTATCAGTTCTTTAGTGAGAATAACAAGCAGTCTGATTCCTCAGAAAAATCGGTCAGTGCAACTTTTTATTTAATTATTCAGTTTATTCCCATTACTTACTGATAGCAATTCAAGTCTAAATTAAAGAAAATTTACATATTAAACGAAAATTAAAAGGTTAAAATTAAACAAAATACACATATATATGTATACATATATGTAACATTATTTAGTTCTTTCTCTTTTTTCCCGTTTTCCTCTCTACAAAGGAGACATCTTGTAATTAAACATATCAGAGTTTCATGCTGACTAATGACATGTTGGACAAACTATTTAACTTACAGCTACACTTGCTCACAATATATGCAACAGCTGTAGGGTTGCTTATGTAACTGTAATAATAATAGTAGCATATACTGAACTAACAAATGCTGCCCCTCTAAAAAAAAAAAAAAAAAAAAAAGCCATGAATTCTCACTTATCGCTTTCCATGTAATTAGGCTATATCTAATATGGCACAGAGTAATCTAGTTTTCCTGAAAAGTTGGTACCTGCATCCACATGGAACTATTAATTTTCATATTTATGTCTTTTTGTTCAATTTACTTTTAAAAAGGATAGATTGGTTTTGTTTGTTTGTTTCAACTGGAAAAAAATGCACAATTTATAAAATTGTCAGTGGATTAGTTTGAAATTAAAGCGTAAAGTTCTGGTGTTCAGATATAAAATTAATTTTGTTTCTGTGGAATATTCTTATTAATGTAGATTATGAAATAGCACAAAAAGCTTCATCATTATTGCTGTAACTTATTTTGGTGGGCTTCTAAGATTCTGTATTTTCACTTATAGTTTGCTAAATGCTTTTGAAGTTTCTTACTTCTTCCAGTTCAGGCTAGGAGAAATGGCTTAAAAATCATGGGACAAGTTATGATGAATACCATACTTCATTATAAAAAACTGTAGACTGTGATTGCAAAGTTTAAGCACGTTGCCACCAGAAGCGCACAGTCTCTGCGCTTAGTTTTCCTGTGCATACCTGGCACATGCTACTATGCTACTCTTCAACTTCTTTTTCACTTTCAGATGAAAACATTACAGATGAAACCCTAATCTAAATAGCATTATGGATTTTGGATGTTGGATTTTTCTACACTCAACTGCCCTTTTCGTAGATGTTAAAACTTTTCTGTCAACAGAGCCTTCAAATAGAAGTGCTTTGTAAGATCTGGAACATCACTCTGACTTATAAACAAAGAAGAAATAGAGCTGCTGGTGGGAAACATCTGTCTTCCAGCACTGTTTTAGTTCCATAGGCATTTTGAACTGTGACTGGTTTATTTTAAGTGATTAATACAACTGTGTATAAGAATAATATCTATGGGACTTACTGTATGGAACATTAATTATAAAGAGAGTGGTAGACCTGCTACTGTATGAAGGATAGGTTTGTCTTTTGCCTTTCTTTACTGGTGATATTGTTTTTTGTAGTGGGCTTTTATTAGAACAACTTACTGACAAAACTGTATTTAAATTACACATAAGTATATGAATATATGTATTCTGAACACTTTAGAATATATAAAAAAAAAATCTATGAGGTCCTTTTTTTTTTTTTTTTTTTTTTTCCCTTCTTTTTCTTCTGAATACTGAAACATGTAGCTGCGGAATTGTTCTTTATAAATAACATAAATTATACAGTCACGCTCTTTTGGGAAAATAAAACATTTCTCATCTGCTAAATAAAATACCTTTTTAACTTTCAAGGCTATGCAAAACTACCATATTTTATACATTAGCGAATGTTTATATAAGTGTACTTTAGGAAAAAAACTCTGGATGAACAGACTTTATCAGGTGTCCAAAAGCATCTGTTGATAAATGGCTTTGTATGTGTTCTTTGTTAACATTAATCATAAAAGGAAAGTATGCCTTTTTAATCCAACCTTCTAGAACAATCATACATTTAAGCAGAATATAAATTAGCTGGAAAGCATTTATAATGCAAGTATTCTGAGCTTTTATTACAAGAATAAGTCTGGAACAAGTATGATTACAACTACAAAAATGGCAAATATTTCACTTAAAGGAGTCTATATTGTTTAAATTTCAGCTACTTTATTTACTGGATTAATGATAATTTTATGTTGTAAATGACATCCTTTCCATCTGCCAAAGTGAAATAACTGTGTAATGCATTAAGTATTATTGTTCATTTATAATGTTAATAGCAGGGTTCTGCTCTCCCTTAACAGTAATGTGCAACACTGCTACATACCTATTAAAGTAGTATTCTGTGAAGCAAGAGAAGTGTTATTTGGCATAAAACACTCTTCAACATACACTAAAAGGGAAAAAATCTAAAAGGAATGCAGCATTAGTGACTGAGTAATAGATCTATGTGTACTTACATATTGATTAACTTGTAAATTCATTAAAGTTACACTTTTTAAATGTATGGAGTCACAGAAAATAGGGCGGAAAAACCTACCAAACACTTTAGGAATTCATCTGTTGTACTCTCTGCTGAGGACAGGGTCACTATATCTAAACTGTTCCTGACAGATGTTTATCTAACCTGTTCTTAAAAGCATCTAAAGATATAGGTTCCACATCCTGCCAAAGCGATCAATTCCATTGCTTAAATATCCTCATGGTTGGAATGCTTTTCCTAAAGTCTAACTTAAAACTCCTTCTCTGCAATTTAAACTATTTTTTGGCTCTCCCCTTGGGGAACACTTTATTTCTTCCTATTTGAAATAATCTTTCAAATATTTAAGGCTATTATTTTGTCTCACTTTAGATTTCTGTTCTTTGGATTAGAGGAGCTGAGCTGTTCAGACGTTCCTCTTAGGCAGTTATTTTCTACATTTCCAGTCATTTCTGTAACTCTCCACTGGACTCTGCCAATTTGGTCCAAAACTGTGCTTAAATAAAAGTGAAGTCCAAAACCTGATCAACTACTCAGCTGGGATCTTAACAGTTTGAACAGGAAAGGATTTGCTGACATGTTCAATATATTGTATTTGTATACTGTCCACTCTAGTATGTCCTTCTGAGACTATGACAGATAAAACACATGTACTGGGCATAGTAACTAGTCACTCAGCACCTGTGTAGCTAGGAGATGGACACTAAGGGTCATATTCATCTGCCTATCCTATGATGATCTCTTCAAAGTACATGTCTATTTATTCACTCTATAGAGTGTAGCTAGTAGCTATATTTAGTGATGGTCACTTAATCTGTAAACAGGCCACTCAGGAGGGCTAAATTATATACCCATTCTCGCCTGAGGAAAAGTTAATGGCTTTTGTTCCGAGAGCTTAATCCTGGCTCATTATATTCCCACTTGACCCTGGTAAATCTCCCTCCTTTTTTTTGTAAACCGGTGGCCTAGTGTGATCCAATAAGCCTGGCGGCCTCACCTTTCCTGAGGCAGCTGCCAGGGCTCATCCCTCTCTTTTTGCCATTTCAAGCCCCTGTGCCATGGATACCGCACGGTCCCTGCACATACAAACTCAGAAGTGTCAGATAGGCATTAGTGCTGCGACACCTCAGTCATTTCTTTTCCTAACCTTTTAAACAATTATCAGAGAGTGAATGTTATTTCTACAACCAAAAAAATGGTTTTCATTCTAAAATATACACCATCCGTACTCCAAGATGTGCCGTTTCCCTTGCTAAATTGATAAAAGACATTGTGTGCTTACAAAGCAAGACTAAACCCATTTTCTACTTCACATAAACATAGATTTTGTGGTATAACTCTCTTAACTTAAGCAGAGATTTTGATTTTTTGTCTTTAACTGAGATTCTTTCAGATGATATTAATTTTATTATGTTGTACTCTGTGCTTCTAATGCAGAGTCCTGACTGAATTATCTGTTTCTTTTCCCTCACAGGACCTCAGCTGATCTTTAATCTCCCTAAGATGTAGCTCTTGCTGTCTCAAAACAAACAGACTTGACATTTTGCAAATACGTCGTTCTAATCCACTAGTTCCCTAACTAATATCAGTTGTTGAACAGAGTTGATTAGCAGCTCTGCATGAAGCCTCCACCTGTTTGCAGAGCTGTCGGCTCCTGCCTACACCAGTGTATAGCAGAAATGGACTTAAAGTCAACATCATTGCTACTCTGAAGAGAGGGAAACATGCCTAGATCAATTTAACTTGCAAGCATTTTTAAAGGATTTTGTAATGTCAAACTGTTTATTTTCAGTGACAAATTGCAACTAAAAGCAGGAAAAAAATGTTATAAACTTAGTCTCAATCCAGTGGCACAGAAAAGGAAACCTTAGAAGGTATAACATTTCTGCCATCCCTCAAAAAGTGTTTAAGTCTTCTATAATGATGTTTTAACAGAGGATGTAATAATGTCAGCTCTGCTTAATAATGTATCTTGAGATCATTATTTAAAGACTATGAAAACCACTCATAGGTTCTTCTTCATTAGTTTAAGCTGTGGCCTGAATTTGTAGACCAATTTAAATGGAGAATAATGCATGCCTTTTGGTTACTTCCACTAGTTCAAAACCACTTTTCATTCAGCTTGTAAATGATAGCTCATATAAATATATATATACATACTCATGCATATGTGAATTTTTATGTGTGCATGTCGATGTACACATTTTAGTTTTTGATAAGAAGGTAAATTAAGGCCAAGTATTAGAGAAAAAAAAAAAAAAAAAAAAAAAAAAAAAAAAAAAAAAAAAAAAAAAAAGACTCCTGACATCAAGAGCTCAAGAAAAAGAACATCTGCTTGGGAACTGGGAAATGTCAGTGATCTACAGTTGCAGCATCTCTTTGGGATGTTGCTTCATTTTGCAGTAATTTACAGCATTTGACATTGTACATAAGCTACTTTAAAATGATTTAATATATCATAAAATACAATAAAAGAATTAAAAATGCAGAAAATGGATGTTGCATTTCCAATATGAAGTTTGGAATATGAGATTCATATAGAAGAGGAAGGTAAGACTCAAAACAGGGTTTGGGGAAAATATATTTTTTACAGAAATAATACTGTCACTGGCTTAGAATAATACAAACCTGCTTAACCTATGACACCACATCTTTTCTTTAAGGCATTTCATCTTTGAAAGTTGCACAAACTGAATCAAAAGATTTATAGCATGAATTAGTAACCCTTTGTTTCTACAGCATCTCTGAGACATGACACCTTTCTACTGCTGGACACTTGTTTAACTTATCTGTCATTTTGCAGGAAAAATCAGCCTGCCAGGTCTTTTCAAGCTGGTCTAGAAAAGCTCACTGTATCAACTACAGAGCAGAAATATTAGAGGTACTGAATACATGTTGGACTAATGGGCAATTTGCAGATCTTCAAAAGAGGCTGTTTCCTTGTCAAAAAGGTCATGTATACTAGCTGTCTGTGCAATCCTCTGGAGAGAAATAATCATGTACAATTTGCAGCTGAAAAGTGAACTTAAGTCCTGCAACACCATTTTTACTGCCACTTTAATCTTATTCTAAAGGAACTTAATTATTGAGATTACCATGGGATATTTCATAGCCCCTCTGTTACTGCTACCAGTATTTTATTCTGAACTTATTTTTAAAATATTCATTGATGTCTGCATGATATTTATGTTACATATGTTCTTATGTTCATATGCCTAAAGGGCATGCATGCACATGTGTGTGTACATACCCACACACCTACTGCTCATTTTGCTCTTTTTTGTTACTTTTTGAATTTACAAATACTACTAATAATAGTACAAAATCTGCAGTCATCATTCTATAGAAGTAATAGCTCACTGTCAATGTGCATTTCTTAACTTTCACCAAAATGGCAGCATCTGGCAGAGCAAAGAAAGGATTATCCTGCCTCTCAGCTTCCCAACATCAAGGGTGAAATTCCCACTGCCTCACTAATATGGAGGCAGCATTCCATATAGCATGTCTAACCTACTTGATATTTTATGTCTGTGCTATCTTTATCAGCAGTACAGAATGCAAGTTTTCTAGTATTTAATTCAGTTGCCTAGGCTCATTTGCTTTTCTGCATGTTGTGGCTGTGTCTCAAAATTGAAAGAACTGGGATAATGTGCTTTCATTATTAAATATAATCATAAAATTAAACTCCCTTATGATCCCTTATGACAGTAATACTATCAGGTCTGTTGGCTACCATAAAATGTGGGAGGAATGAACAAATTCAAATTAATCTCTTACTATTTAGCAGCTTTCTATAAAGTCACAGAAAGATATAAGGCCTTGAATGTGGAAAACTGGTTAGGGAAAATACAAGCTACATTAAAAATGGTAAGATTATAGTAGATACTAAAACTAATTATACTGGGATCTTCGAGGCCTTTTAGTTATCTTTCTATCTATTTATGAAAAGCAATATGACTCAAATGCTGGTCAATCACTGAAACTCTCATTTGAATAATAGATTAAAAAGAAAGTTAGCACCCAGAATTGGATGCTAAAATTTTCTCCAGTGAATTAATATAGGCATTAAAAGGAAAACAAGACTCTTATGAATGGCACCACAGTCCTCTTTAAATCTAATTCTTTCTGGAAAACAAAGTACACTGTGAGAAATTATTTAAAAAAAAAAAAATGTTCATAATAGAAACATCTGTAGACACCTAGCAAATGTAAGCTACCAGTTTAGAAAATATAGTACTCTTTGATTTTCTGGATATTATCTGTTAAATCTGTTCAGCTTTAAGTTATAATATTAATAGTACCACTATCAACAAATTGGGCATATTTGATGACCTAGAACTGTATGTTTAGAAAATTTTTCCTTGACTAAAAAAAAAAAGTCACTCACAAATCGTAATAACCATAACTTTGCTAGAGTTTAAACAGTATTTTTTTTTCTTTTAAATATAAGCTGGGCCTGTTCAGCCTGGAGAAGAGAAGGCTGAGAGGAGACCTGATCAGTGTCTATAAGAACCTCAAGGGAGACAATGAGGAGGATGGCGCTGGCCTCTTCTCAGTGGTGGCCGCTGACAGGACTAGAGGAAACGGCCACAAATTGAAACACCAGAAGTTCCACGGGAACTTTAGGAAAAAATTCTTAACAGCAAGGGTGACAGAGTACTGGAACAGGCTGCCAAGGAGGTTGTGGAGACTCCTTCTCTGGGGATGTTCAAAACCCGCTTGGACGCAGTCCTGAGCCACATGCTGTAGGTGACCCTGCGTGTGCAGGGGGGTTGGACTAGATGATCTCTAGAGGTCCCTTCCAACCTTAAGCATTCTATGATTCTATGATTCTATAAATGCCACGGGGGAAAACAGGTAAAAAGCTTATTACGTGAATATCTAGGAGGATTACACGCTAGTATAAACTTACAATATCTGGAATGGTAGTTTGGTTATTAGGGCATGTGTGTTTAAAAGGAGAAGATGTATATATTGCCAAATATTAAAACAAGCTTTCTCTTTTGACCCTGGATGATTGTCCTTTTACATGTTCTGGCTGGCCATCAGCTGTAGTTTCCCCTGTCAGACTCTTCAAAGGCAATTGAGCAATTAGCCTCTGTCCTTGAGGCTAATGACTAGCAAAGACTAGCAAAACCCAGCTGACCATTTCTTAAAGAACTACATAATCAATATATAGGTGCACAGAATGAAAAGAAAGGAAAACTGGATTCATTAGGACAAGACAGTCTTCTACTTTTGAGTTTTATTGATTACGTTTATTCATCTAATCATAGAACACATATTTCATTAGTTACTCATTCAGGTAGGGTTATCCTTACTTAACAGGAATTGTGGCCAAGGCTGCCCTAATAACTCATATCTGATTCAGTAGCTGAAAAAAATGTTCATGTTGATTGACTTCATTTTTCACTGAAATGAAATTACTCCTGCTCTGAACTGTAACATCAAACAGTACTTGAAAGTGAAATTTTCATATCAGGCACTTGCAGTGAAACAAAAGAAAACAAGGACTAGAATGAAGTAAGATGCCAGTCATTTTTATTACCGTTAAGCATTTATTGAGCGTAACATTTAAAAAGGTTTGAACTTTATATCACTCAACACTAAAACAAACGCTATTATATCTTTTTGTTACGTTTTGAGTAAGTATTTACAGTAGAAGGGCCTTGAACAATATAAGGTACCAGCTCTTCCCAAGGCTTCAATTTCATGATCACTTAAAGTGGTTGTCAGAAATATCCAAAGTGGTTGCTAAGAGCATTTCAAAATCTAGGCAGATATCCAGACATAGCTTGTGCTTGTATCAGTGAACATTCACTGTCTCCCTTACTTTCTGCTGTCCATAATGTGGTTTCCCTGAAAAGCAAAGTCCAGATATGCATCTGGATTTCAGAAGACAGATATGGCCCATTTCTGCCTGATGCTTGATCTTCACTTGGAAGACTGGGATGTAGGGCACACCATGGAATATTCTTGCATATATATCCAATTGTGGGGTTGATCCAAAATAGTGTCGAAGAAATCCCGGGGCTGAGCACTATCTTTTGTGGATAAAGTCAGTCCTTTTTAGAGAAGCTGACAATCTCATTTAGCTTTTGTGACTGATACATAGCTCTAAAGAACAAAATTCTCACCAAGACCTTGTCTCAACTTGTCATGTTTTTCACATTTTTTTTTTTTGTATGTGTTTTTATGTGGGGGACTTTTTATACATATTTTTATTTTTTGTTATTGTATCTTGCTTTATGCAGAGAAAGTTTCTTCCTTTTATTTTTCTTTTCTTAACCAGTTGTTTCGGCTTCTGATATCCAATTAAATTAACAATCCAACAGTTTTATCCTACCCTTTATAGTTCTGACATGATGGAAAAAATTCTTTTGATTTCTGATGCTGTTTTTATATTGTCACTCTTTCCATTCCCACCTCCCTTTTTTTTTTTTTTTTTTTTTTTTTTTTTTTGTTTTCCTTCCTAAACTTCATTTGGTATTGTTTTATTGTTTTTGTGCCTTTGTATTGATTTTTATTTGTGCCAAAAATATAAGCTTCCTTTCTATTTTTATACTTTATTATATCGGATTTCATTTTTTTATCCTGCTGCCTATTTTTTTATTAATAAATTATTTTTTCAGATATGCTATGTAACATATATGTTTTATAAAAAAAATGTGAAGACAGATATGTCTATGATTAAAAATCCTCAAAGATTACTGTCAATGACCTTCAGTTCCAATTTATTTAAACTAGTTTTTTTGAAAGAGCAGTATCCTGCTATACGGTGATGCTATGAGTAAGTTTCTTTAAGATATTATCATAGGAAGATATATAATATTACAATAGGAATAGAGTTATTTCTCACTATTATGCTATCATATGAACACCTTCATATTGTGCATTTATGTGAAGTAACTAGGATCTAAAAATACAGGGAGAAATAAACAAGCAAACAAAAGTTACAACTTGTTTTATAGGGAGCCTTAAATAGGCATACGATTAGATTATTACAAATTTTCAGAATCACAAACTCATTAAATTATTAATATGTCTACATTTTATTATTATATTTTCTCTTTTGATTTTGTACCATTCAGATTCCCTTGCAAAACTCTGGCCAGACTTTATTTTTGGAGGACATAGAAAGGTCTTGCTTGCAAAGGCTAATCACAGGTCAGGTAACAAAGCAGGAATAAGGGTCTGCAGAGGCACACATGCACACACACAGACACAGAAAACCTTTTTTGTCTCGTTAGTCTATAACACAGTTGGATTTTACACAGCCAGAGGCAGAAACAGATGCGATATTTAAGTGAAGAAGAATAGGAGTGCCAAAAAAAACGTGGTCAAAATCAGGCAATAGTGGCAGACAGTAGGCGGTACACTGCTTCAGATCTAAGCCGTGCTGGCTGAAACAGGCTGTAGATAATCAACCTGTCCATTTCGTTG
>WBNA01000507.1:94905-128686 GCA_013398345.1 Nothocercus nigrocapillus | reverse complement strand
AAAAAAAAAAAAATGAAGTCCTGACCTTACTACAGCACTGAGAATACAACATTTGACTGAGGATGATAGCACCCACTGTGCAGAGCAACTGGCCAGCTGGTGAGAAATTCCGGCTGTCATCGCAGTGCAGGGAGTTAACATATTTATCAGATACTTGAGATGAAAAAGTGGTAGTTCTTGGGGACTTTTTTTTCCCTAAGCCATCTGGTCCTGAGGTGCCTATTACATCTATTATTGAATCATTAAAGTCAATGAGGTGAATAACACGATTAAACTTGTTTACTTGTCATGTAACAGTCGGTTAACAGTGAAATGTAACTTCTACTTTCTGTTCTACTCTGCAATAAAAATACATCTCAGCTCCCCTAAGTGATACCTAAAATTAATGCCAGAAAAATGTATTTCAATTTCTGGTCTAGTTTTAAAGGACATTAATTCTTTTAACTCTATTCTGCATAAGAATATTGTGTCATAATTACTACAAAGGTTGCTCCTTATAGTTAAAGCAATTAAACATAAATAACTGGCCATAAGTACAGATTCATATGCTCATCATTTCACTCTACTAATCATATGGGTGCATATTTATAAAAATCTTACACAAATTGCAATTTGTTCATGAAGAATTGTAGCAAAGGCAAAAAGCTGTAAATGATCAATATGAAAAGTTTTATTTGCATAACAAGGTTTAGAGTATTTCATTAGATACAGTCATAATTATAAGTGTGAATAAGTAGTTATGGTATTGCTATAAATGGATTATATTTCTTTGTATCAAACGGAAATTTAAATAATATGGCTTATGTTCTTTAATTATTAAAGACAGGAAATCTCACAGTGAAGACAGTGGAATTTAGTGTAAAGGTTTCAACAGCAATAATTAATGTTATCCTAGAAATTAGACACTAATAATGTCCTTTTATATTTATATTAAAACCTCCTTTTGGGATCTAGAATTTTTTTAAATTGCAGATAAGTTTAATACAATACACTGAAGGCCAGGGAATCATGTCCATGAATTTCAGTAGACTTTAGATCGGAGAATAAGTAAATAACATTATAACTTGGATAAAAGAATGGATAATTATTAATCCATCCACCCTCACAAAAAAAAAAAAAAAAAAAAAAGAAGAAAAAGAAAAAAAAGAAAAAAAAATGGAATTAGAAAAACATCAGAAAATACATTTATAGACCTTGTATTTGCTTCACTTATGTCTACACAGACAGTCAAATTAATTTAGTCTCAATGCTCCCATCAACTTCACACACCACACATCCAAGCATCACACATTTTAGTAAGTTTTAAGACCACAATGTAACTTGATAAGGTAGTGGAGGGAACAGATCTGAGAGTAACAAACACTCATCTATCAGCTGGTATCTCACAGCTCAAAAAACACTATTTGGAGCAACTGTAACCTATTTTCGCATAAGTGAAATAAATTATATTACTGACTATATGGTCAATACGTTAAAAACTAACTTACTCAACTTTACCTGAAAGTAAATTGGGAATGTTCACAAATCTGATGACATTTTAAAAGGAGTCTCATATAGGCTCTCAATAGATGGATGCTGCAATACAATTTTCATTTCTTTTAAAGGATTTTTAGCCTTTGGATCATGTGTATGTGTGTATATGATCCAAAGGAATATCCTCAAAAGTTTAAACATTCTACCGAGTGAAATATTGTAGATCATGATGATCTTAAAGTCTCACATCATCAATATTGATATCATTAACTCCAGACTTTATTTCCTGGCATGACTGGTATGTTCCAGTGCTAGTCTTTTCAAATGCATTCCTCATCAGGATGTTTATGTTTCAGTGTTTCTACCTAATCAGGATTTGCTTTTAATAACAGTGTTCTTGTTATTTCATCATTTAAATTTTTGTGTGTTTTTTGTTGTTGTCATTTTGTTTTCCTGCTGAGTTGTTTGTGGCTTTTATGTTGTTTTGTTTTATTTTGTTTTGTTTTGTTTTCGTTCAGTATATTGTAAGGAAGGATTATGGATAGGAGAGAGTGTGCTTCAGGTTGAACAACAAGATCTAATAAAGAGATCATTGGCTTAGGCTTAAAAGAAAATATACTTTATAGACATTTATGATAATATTAATGATACTAAGCTTATTATAATCTCAGCTGTCCTTCTTTCTAGTGTCTGTTTTGGGTCTCCATCTGGTGACCGGAAAATAGATTTACTTTTATTGCATTGTATAGGTTAAACTTCATTTTTTATTTTGCTTATTTCCTTGTTATTATATTGAACAAATGTATATTTTTCCCTATGTAATAGCACTATGACATATTACAGTAAGAGCAAAACTATCATATTATATTACCACTCTGCTATAGTACTTCCATTTTGCCAAATACTCAGAAAAAAAATTACTTGGCAGTTTTGTTGTTGTTGTTGTTTTTTTTTTATGAATATGAAATTATAAAATTATAGACTCAGTTTGGAAGGTTAACATAGCTGTGGGTAAGTGATCTAAGGACTGATCTAGAATTCAAATTAAAAAGGTGTTGATAATTTTATGAATATCACCATGAAAAATCCACTCTTTGCCCAGAATTTGGCATGACTGCAGTGTTGTACAAACAAAATACAAAGATCATAGAAGTATCAGAATGAACATCTTTTCCAGTTTTCCATTTTGAACACCGGATAGAAAAGTGATACATGGGAGGGTAATATAGATGAACTCAGACTGATGTATTTGCAATGACTGAAGAACAGATAGAGGAAGAAGCACCAGGATTTGGCCATTTGTCACTTTTAAAAAATAGGAGAAAAAAAAAAAAAAAAGATGGAAAATGTAAGCATCAGGAACCTTTATATCTGTTCCCCATTCATTGATAGAAAGTTCAGCTAGGTTTGCCTTTTTCACATACGCTTACTGAGAGGAAAAAGGTGTTCAGCGTCTATTTATTTATTTTTAAGACAAGAAAGTTCCATTTAAATTCTATGGTTCTCCCAGATGAAAAAAAAAAAATACAGCAAGAAACACTTGACACGATTTGGCTTATAGTCTTCCAACACCCACATTTCTCCATCTCTTCCACCTGGCAGCTTGGGAAAGCTGCCCAGGTTATACCATAATGCTTTGGAACAAAACCAGTCCTTTAGCATACTAGGTGTTGACAGGCCAACCTGGTTAACACATGGTTCTGCCAGGAAAAAAGTACTGCACACTGGATAAGCTGCATCATATTAGCTTTGAATGTGTCAGATGATCACTTGAAGAGTCTAGCTGCATTTAACATCATTCTGACTGTAGTGTGGACAGAATCTGACTGACTGAAAAAATTAAGACAGTTATCACTTTGTCTTCAGGTCCTTATGGCTTTTTGGGGAAGGAGTGGGGAAGCCAGCTGAGAGAAGTAAATATTTTTATGTAGTATATATATAGGCTTTTATCTCTGAATTTATTTTAGTAGGGAAATGCATTATGCCCCGGATCTGCTTATTTATTTCTATTGATTATAAAGAAAGCTTAAAATGTTTTTTGGGGTAGCAGTCTGCATTGCTCATGTCTACAGCTTTATCCTTTCAGACTCATATTCATGACAAATTATCGAATAGTATTTTTCTCTATATAGTTAGCATCCAAAGTGAGCTAAGTGATTTCCAACTACTAAGGAAAATATAATGCCATAATATTGTCTAGTGCCTGTATAAATAAGTCTGTGGGGAACAGAGATGATTCAGCTTGAGCTTGGGTATACTATGAGGGTGTTTTTTGTTGTTGTTTGTTTGTTTGTTTTGCTTTGTTTTATGAATACTGTCTTGTCTTTGGATTCTCAGGTGTCTGGAAAGACAGAGACTGGATAACTCCCCATCAGACTGTTTTTAACAGTTTATTAAAACGTTACATTTTCAGTAAGGAAGATTATCTTACTAATGGGGCCTAATAAGGTGCATTTCCCATTTTTATCTATCTATCTTGACTAATTTTTGTTAGTATATAATGTCTTTAGTGATATTACAGACAATGTCACTACTATCCTTCAGCTGATCAAAGACATATTCCAAAATCCAACAGTGCTGGTGGTGTCTGAAGTGCCTAAAGAATAGCTTTTTTCTTTTTTTCTCTGGTGCACTGTGCACAATGACTCTTTGGCAGGCGAGACAATGTGACCTACTCTGTTGTGTCTCGTCAGATGTTCTTCAGGATCAGGATGTCTTTAGACAATGGAATGATGCCATTTCATATTCTGTTTATAGGAAGTGGCAATATTGTTATCTGTGGAGAACAATTTCATCTTCTGGTTTCTACTTCTCTAAAGTAGAAGACTTTTGGTAGAAGAGTGATTTTATAGAGGTGTATAGATCTGCACAGATTAAAGTGTCCTAATTTGCCTTGCCTTTTTTTTTTTTTTTTTTTTGATTATGTGATTATACACAAGAAATGTGTCCTCTTTATTTCTAGAAATCATATAGTGCATTGGGGTGCTGCTTAAAATATGTTAAAAAAAGAACGATAATTAATGCACACAAAGAGAAATAGGTATGTTGTCCTGAAACAGGCCAGAGATCCACTTAACCTATAATCCTGCATCTCTGTGTTTAATAAACTTTCAGCAAAATCAGTAAAAATGAAACACAATCACCACAATCAGAAGAAAATATTGATATGGTTATAGATGTATTTCTTTCTCTTATTTTTTCTTTGTTTAGATCATTTTATACTGCAGGAAGATATAAATGCATAAAAGTGAAATAAAAGTGATTAAAAAAAACTTAGCCTACCTCTGAAGTGATAATACTGTTGTATAAAAGCAACAGGATAAAACTGATTATGCAGGAAATTGAATACATAATTATGCATATTGTGTTATCTTTGCATAAAATCATTCTTGATCTAATAGTGATACAGATGACAGTAAGGAGAGGTTTTTTTTAAGCCTGGAAGATGTCTACCTAGCATTGTATCAGTATAGTGAGCAAGCAATAACAGTAATTTTTCTTCAGTTAGAAAATAAAAATTTTCTACATAAGAGGTATGTAACTGCATATTTTAATACTCAAAACTTTTATTTAAGTAAAAGTATGTCAGCCATGCCTATCATTCTCCCATATCTATAGCTTTTCATGATAATTATTATTATAATCTTTTTAATTCTATTTTCTAAGTGGATATTTTCTCCTTTTAATAAATCATCCAAACGGATTTCTGAAGTCATCCCTTCAATAAATAAATGAAATAAAACTGGAAAGAAACAAAAATGGTCAAGCCAATTGTTTTGGTATGTGTGTGTCAAAAGAACTTAGACAATAATAGAGGCAAGGAACACCCTGGTCTTTGCTGTGTTAATTAAACAAGTGTGACTCCTTATTTGGCCAGGATAAAATACAGAGGTTGAAAATGACATAATGCCATAGTTCACTTCTCCCAGTAGGGAGAAAGTATGTTATTGTTTACTTGATAACAAAATCTTCCAAGAACTGTCAATATTTAATACCAAACTGGCAAAATATCATATGAAATATCTCAGGTCATGTTAAAAGTGAAGGTTTGAAAGTCATTCCAACAATTACCAGAAATAATTGATAATCTCTTGGATCTTTTAGTGTAACATTGGGGAGCTGCTCTTTATTGTGAGACAAGGTAGGCATATCAGTGACTCCACTCTTTGCATAGTATTGTATAAAGGGCAAAAAAAATGAGACACTGAGAAAGTAGAGTTTTTGTATAATATCTCAGCTAGCTCTTAAGAAAAGGCACAAGAACCTAGAAAATAAATATCTGATCTAGAAAATAGTTTAGTCAGATATCAGATAATGTTTTCTCTCCATTACTTTCAATTGCTAGAAACTGTTAGTGCTGACCATCGGATTTTTGTAGATATCAATTCACAATTTGTTTGCTTAAGCACTCTCTTATCTCTAATTCCTTTCCTCTGTCTAGGTAAAACTAATGTAAATAAATTCACAATTTCCACTTCACCCATGCTTCTATCTGGTCTTGAAACACAAGTTTCATAATATGAGCAGATTTTCTCCTCCTACTCAGCATGCAGTGGCAGAATGAGAAAACTTTCTCATCTACCAACCCCAATTAAGTTCATTCTACCCTTCTGGATTTTCCTCCTTTGTGCATTATATGAGGTGTGGATTTTTTTTTTTTTTTTTTTGACTCAAGCTCAACAAAAGAAATTCTTGTTTCCCTTACCTAACATCTCAGAAGCAGAAATAAATATGCACTATATATATATACATATATATAAAACTTACTTTCAACAGCATTTAGAAGCCTAAGTCCTGTTGAAAATTATTGTACTTGCAAAATTGAGGGCAGTCTGTATATCCAGAAAGTTCAGCAAGAACCAAAGACGTTTTTTTTTTCTTTCCCTGGAAACAAAAAAAATAAAATAATAATAATAAAAAGTTAAAGTTATATTCCTAAATAAGAGATCTAACTAAACAAACAAACAAAAACAAACAAAGAAAAAAAAATTCAGTAAGAGTGGTCACAACACCACACCCTACCTCTTATTTAGCTAGTGATCTATAAATCCAGAAGTTCACATTTAGGTCCTTCTCCAAAAAACTAGTGAGAGTGACAATTTTTTTTTTTTTCTTTTCTTCTTCATGTTAACATCAAATGTGGTTTATATAAACTCTTCCTGGTTTCCCTAAACAAATTATCTCCAAACAAATGCAGAGACATAACTGTTATGAATCATGTTTCAGAAAATGTGGTGTTGGAGAAGGGGATGCAGAAATCCTCTGAGATCACCAAGACAAAATAATTAGCACAAACTACTGGGATATTTCTTTAAAGAAAAAAAAGGTATCTGTTGTAGAGTGAAAATGGATGTGTGACTTTGTCCTACGGGATTTATAAGAATTCTGTAAAGCTGTAGTCTACTTTAGCTTTCACGTATATGTGCAATATATGGTCTTAAGCGTCAGAACTCAGAATGACCAGAATGCCTTCTATTGAGGTCGCGCTCTGTGGAAAGTTTCTACGTGGAACAAGCTGCAGCTGCCATGCAAAAGAGCAGTCCTGCTCCTACTCCCTTTTCCTAAAGAGTGCAAGAGATCAACCATCAGAGGAACAACAAGCCAGCTGAATCCAGCAAGGAACAGGTTAATATCTGTGTTTTTTGTTTGTTTGTTTGTTTCTTTTCCCTGCACCCATGTTGTGACTGTGGAAGTCATATCACTACAAAAGTGAGGTAGAAGCCAGCGGGTAAACCCTGTAGCAAAGGTATGAGCTGAGTGAGACTGTAAGACCTTGCCAAGGTCTTGCTTGATCCCTGCACTGCAGCACAGGTACTTAGACAGCTTGAGGAAAGCCTATTATTTTCCTTGCTGCCTATAAACACGTGTACCTAGCAAGTGGGTGCAAATTCATCCCATCTGACTCATTTGAGTTGGAAGCCCCATTGGCCTAGCCTTCATCCATAGAAAAGAGTCAACACCTCTCAGAAACTGGGCTGAATCAATCCATCTCTCTTCTTTGTCTAAAAGGAGATTAGAACACTTCCACTCCTTAAACAGGAATTTTAGTGAAGAGCCTAAGGCTAGGTGATGGAAATTTAGTGAAACTAAAAGTATTCACATCTCAGTCAAAGGAGGTTTTGACTAAGTTCTGTTTAAATATAGAAGTGAATTTCTTAGCTGACACATAAGGGGCAAATCTGATTGAAAATAAATTGTTCATCTGGTAAACAACTGCAATAATTGACAGATGTGTGCAAAATAGTAGATGTTTTCAAAGCTAATCAGGAGTCATCAGCATACACTTCAATTACACTTGGGAAAAAAAGGTAAATTAAGGTACATGCCTTGTGTGGACACACAAAGCTTTTCTTTGAACAAGTTGTTTTTTTCTTTGACTAAGTGGATTTACTGATTAAAAAAAAAAAAAAAAAAAAAAAAAAAAAGGTGTTGATTAAAAATGGCCCGTTGTGGTTTTTACTCCTCACTACTACTTTTAGAGAAAAATTCTGTGATCTAAAAAAGGCTCAGATGCTATTACCTGACACGGTCTAAAATTTTTGTGTATAAATTTCCCAATATATTTTCTTATGTTTCTTGAATAATCTTTCATCATTGTGTAAAGAAAGGTAAAGATATCTAGATTTCTGCCACAACTTATGAATAGCTATGTATTTTATTTCTGAATGAACCCAAAATGGATATATGAGAACAAATATACTGGAACAATCTTTTAACTGCTCTGGTACACAGGACAAAGTTTTCCAGATTAAACACTTTGGAAAATATAACTCCTAGAGAGAAAATGGAGGGATTTGGTAAGAATGTGAGGAAGCTTTCCAAATATTTTATCCACAATATTATTGTTGCAAAATTGTGTGATGCAATACAACTTTTCACATAAATAAATAATTATTCTTTTTCATAAAAAGACCTCTATAGAAATTTATGTCAGAGTTGGTTAAGAGAAGTTTCATTCCTCATGTATTTAGTGCTCCTCCAATCTCCATAGTTTCCCTGTCACCGAATATTCTCTCATTTTTTTTCCCATAGTTACTGTTCCTCTCATTACTGTTTGTAAAATATATGTCAATTTTACACTTGTTATTCCCAAATCAGTATTTCATTTGTATTCTCCTTAAGCCCCCATCCCAATCTGTCAGTGCCCAACCCTCAGCTACTCAAAAGCAGTCATCTCCCTGTAGGCTACACTAAAATGTACTACACATCTCTCTTGAACATGTCATCCTTCTGCCTTGTCTGAACTTTCTGTTAGGAATTATTCAACCAGCATCAAGACAGAACGATGTGATGCTATAGTACTTTGAGGAGTCTCATATCTAATATACTGTATGCTATTATTGCACATTATAGAGGAAAAAAAATATGCAATAAAAACTCTATAGAGGAAAAAAAGAGTTTTTATCTCCACAGATTTCATACAAAAATTACATTTTACAAATAAAAATAAAACAATTTTAACTGATCATGTTATAGAATGCAGACTGTCAGTCTAAGACAAGTGATCTTTGCAGTTGAATTCCTGTAGGACTTTTTCCCCCTCTAATGTATATGTTCAGTCAATAGTCATTCTCACAAAGATATCTTGAGGACATTCAACCAAATTCTTCTTCTGAATTCCTATAGGAAATAACTCCTACTTTTTGATGTCAGAGGAATCATTAATTGGAATAGTCTTACACTTTCTTGTAGCTTGTAATAACACACATCAGATAAATACCTAAGCTGAATGCATTTGCACAGTCCTTGTTCATCTGCGATTTAAAAACAGTGTAAATGCCTTCTTTCAGAAATGCATGGTTAATTGCAGCACAGAGAAATATTGAATATTTGGGTTGATTAAGCACTATTCAGCATGATAGGACCCATTTAATCTTTTTTCTAATCCATATAGTGGCATTCCTTTACATTAAAAAAGGAAAATGATCCAGAACACTTCATTAGCAATATTTTGCTTTGAATATAGATTAAATTTTTTCTCAAAGGAATTTAAAGAATGTTAGATGTTGTTGAGCATGAAGTAGAAGTCCTTAACTTGAAAGAAAATAATTGCCTGTAATAGATTACAGTCTTTTTTTTTTATTATTATTACATAGACATATTTCATCTAAGCTTTAAAGGAATGTTCATATTCATTTTATACAAGCTTACTAATGTTTCAGCAGCAAATGATTTTTTCAGAAGTAACATTGCTCTTCAAACCATTTGATGTTAAAAGGATGATAAGGTTATCAGCTGTTATCTTACAGATTGATACATCCTGCAGGTCTAATCTTACAACTATCCAGTCATAATTCTCTCTCAGAAAACATCATTTCTGGTTTCTGGCAAAACTTCTTGAATAATTTTTTTGAAGCTTGCTTTTGCTTGGCACCACAAAGAAGTAGATAACAATTTAGATCCTTAAGACACTGTAAAGCACCCCCCATTGTCTAAAAACCAGTGTTGACAGTCCAAATGATTCCTCCCCTCCACCCAATTTTAATTTGGATTCAAATTAAACAAAAGAAATTAAGTCATCTGTTCTCTTGGAGTGCCTATTTGTAAGACAGTAAAATCTTTTTATACCTGCATCTCTTTTCTGGTTTATATACCTTTCATGAACTGAACAGTGTTTGAAAATAATTTTTAAGGCATCAAGTTGCCCCTGTATATTGTTTAAGGAATTTGGATTCCAAACTATAACGGATACTACTTTTAAAGATGTATATCATGGTGGTTTTAGAGAGCTGGTTCTTTTGCCGTTGTTGTTGTTTCTAATAAGAATCTTGCAAAATGCATTCACTAGTGCCATTTAAACCCGAGCCTAAACTGGGACTCTTTTCAAAGATCTTCCTCTGTCTAGAATAAGGAAAGTAGGCACAGGAAAAAAAATATTTATTTCAAAATTTTGGTCAGAACTTACCAGACTAGTGATTTGCTAGCAGCGTGTGAGTATGAAGATCATTTTTAATTCTGTACTTTTTTATTAGATACTTCAGTGCACGTTCATATGATTTGCATATAGTTGCTTCTGCAGTAATGTCCTTTTTCAGGAGCCTTTTAATAGATCTATTGGTCTATGGAAAGGAATAACATTATAATGTCCCTTGTGAACAGGATGTATGTGTGGAAGGATTGCTTGAAAAGGGGAAGCTTAGAGAAAAGCTAGGGCCCAACAGCAGTTTTGGCATTCCAGGAGCTTGCTTGGGGCGATGCACAGTTGCCACTTTCAGGATGGTTGGCAGGCCCGGACTCTACTCCTCCGCGGTTCCCTAGGCACCACAACCTGCCCTCCCCGCAGCTGCAGAGAGGAGTAACGGAGGGTGGAGCGGAGTGACGGCACCGCGGCCAAACTCTGTTGCGCTCCCTGTGCTGGCCGCTGATCAGCCGCACAGCAGCTGCCCAAGGGGAGATACACGATAACACGTCCGGTGCTGAGCCAGCAAGGGTGGCAAATCACTCCTTTGGGATGAACTTTGCTTGAACTTTGCTCATTATAAGCTCATTAGAATGCCAACACACACCTCCATCCCCAAAGTTACCCTCCTCCGAGGTACAACCACTCCTCACTGAGCATGCGCTCTAGATTTTTCATTGACTGTACCCTTAAATGAAAGCGAGAAACTTTTGCATCAATCAATAACAATATTAAGTATGACTATAGTCACTCAAGCTGCACCTGAATGTAAAGAAAAGTATAAACGGTGAGCTAAGGAGGAAGAGGATGAGGAAGGAAGAATCCATCGTAACTCTGGGGTCAGCTGACAGGCTGATCCCCCTTTCCTCCCCTTGGGTCAGGACGCTGCCTGAGGAGACTCAGAAGTGAGGAAGGAAGAATCCATCATAAATTATGGATCAGTTGATGGGCTGATCCCCCTTTCCTCCCCTCCGGTTGGGACGCTGCTTGAGGAGACTAAGAATCGAGGAGGAAAGATTCCATTGTAACTCTGGGGTCAGTCGACAGGCTGGTCCCCCTTTCCTCCCCTCGGGTTGGGACGCCACCTGAGGAGACTCGAGACGGAGAGCCCTCTCCCATCTTTGGGGTGAGTGATGATTGCACATTTGTACATCAGAGCTGGCTGTAGTAGAGAATTTCCTGTACTGACATCCGAAACCTGCTTTGTAAATGTTGCATTTGAATAAATCATGCTGTTTGTGAGCTCCACTACTTGTTTGAGGGGGTGATCGGACCTACAGTGGGCAGACCATTCGTATATCCAATGCTGCCAGAGTTGAGCTTATAGTTGATCACACTATTTGGGAACTCGATTCGCTCCTAGGAAGGCGATCAGACCTACGGTCGGCAGACTGTTCGTGAGTCCGATATCGTCAGTTAGGCATATAGCTAGCACAGGCTTTGATATCTCCTTCCCCCCCACACCACCACGGCTTTCAAACTGCAACAGTATGCTACCATGTAGGGTAAAATCAACGGCCGTGTGGATTTGGAGCATTTACTAGCATCCTCATGCTCTGATTTCCAGTGGACAGCCCTGAAAGCACATAAAGTGCATGCGGGACTTTGGAGTGCACCCAGCGATAGCCTCATCCCCAACTTGGGTCTCCAGTCAGTTTCTGCATAGGTACTGTCTTATTCTACAGAAAGAAAATGGTAGGAGACTGCAGGCCATTTGCAAAACCTGCATTTGTAAAAAAACACACCACCAACAATAAAAAAAATGCTCTTAATAAATATTCTTTCCTCTTCTTACCCATTAACAGTATTTTGAAAATATTTTTTACGAAGTCTGTCTAGGGCCCATATAGAGTACTTTTAAAAAGAATTTAAAAAAAAAAAAAGACTACCAGTAATAACTAAGAACTTTCTATACTAAAAAGAAAAAAAAAAAAAACAAACTAAATCAGCTAGACCACTCTTTCTGTCCATATTTTATGTCAGTTGGACATAACGATCTAGTATAACTCATTTGATTTCCATAGAAATAGTCTTGATTTTAAAAGGTACGAAGGAGCTAAGATTCAGATGGAAGTGGTAACATTTGCTGATGCTCAGTTCGGAAGTCTCTTAAAATCATCTGGTTCTCATGGCTCTGGAGGAGCAGTAAAATAAAGTAGAATAAGCTGCATAAGTCATTTGAGTTCAGTTTCTTTTTTACACTAGTTCAGTAAAGGCCAAATTCCAATTATCTACAATAATTAAGTAGCTTCAGCTCTAAGAGGTTCTAACCTTCAACAAAGGAATTGTTCTATGACTTCCAGCAAAGTGCATCTTTCTATTGCATAACTATCGATTAGGCTTTCTCTGTTCTTGCAATGTGAGATGGTTAACAACACATTGATTTATGACCAAGATTGTTGAATATCTTTTCATTCTTCAAAAATGAATACGAGCAACATCAAGTTTTTTTTTTCCTTTCTTTATATTAGAGAGTGTTTATATGCTAATTCAGATATCAAGATCTAGTGTATATTTTATTGAATTGAAAATAATTCCTCAACCATTTTCTTCCCAAATCATCTTTCATTACAGCTAATAATAACAATATTCAAAAATGTTGAAAATTCAGTCCTGAATGTTCACAAATAAGGGTGGGAATGAAGCAAACCTAACTTCTCCCTCTTCACAACCCCCCAGAAACACTTAAAGAAACTAACTCAATCTGTGCTAAAGAAATGGAAAAGAAAAATGGTGTAAGTCCTGTTTTATCTAAAGTGAATCTATCAGTATCATCTTGTAAAATTAAGGGTGAGATAAAATTATTTGAGATTTCCAAACATTGTCTCTGGATAATATGCATGTGAATCGAGCAAGTCATCCTTCTACAATGAATGCCACATTAGGACCAGAGCTTGTGAAGTTCTAGAACCAAAGATGTTCTTGTTTTATTAAGTGCTGAGCATTCTGCTGGCTGTTCTTCATTTTAAGCAAAATATCTACTTTTCTTGGCAAAGAGCAGTCTTTACACATCAGAAGACTAAATATTCTTATTCTACTCCTGCTAATATTTAAAACTTTATTTTTGTAATGCAAAAATATTGACATATGATGATTTTTTAAACAGTTTAATACAGTTTCCTTTCTCCCTTTTTGCAAAAAGTACATGAATAACACTTTTAAAGATCCTTAATGCTCCCAGGCTGTCTCTAAGAGCATTTATTTTGACTATACCTATATGGTACTTAAGGAATGGGACATAATAGAAAACTTTAAAAAATATCTAATACTCTGATTTTTACTTTCTAATTCTATGTCTGTCAATACGTAAATGAACATTGAAAATAATTCTTTTTGTTCAAATAGTAATCTGACACAACGAAATAATCTCTGTAATATATGATCAGTATCAGTTTGTAATAAGTACTGCTGTAAAATTACTGCCATTATAGATATTCACTTCTAAAATCAGCAGGTGATAATCATTCAATTCTGAATCTGACATACTACAACTGTCATCATAAGACACTTTTAATCATTATGTGAATGAGCATTTAATCAGGTAGCTGCATATAATTACCTTTTGAATATACACACAATTAAATTCAAAATCTCAGAGAGCAACTTTACAAAGTATTAGATGATTTTGTAGAAGTAGGTACCAAACAGATGGCATTAAAACAGTTCAGAAACCTAACTTCTGAGCTGGATTAGTTTTAATCTGGCATAATAATAGATTCTATTACCTTAATAGCATGCCTCCTCTGTGAAAACACATTTTAGTGAGAAAAGCATTAAATGATATGCAAATAGCAAAATGTATGTGTGGAGAAAACCTCCCTTCTTGATTTTCCTTTCCCTTCCCTACTGAAGAATTTCTGAGAAAAAAAATCTTACTTTTTTCTCTCTCTTGCAGAGAGGATATTTTTCTTTCTTTTTGATTTAAGTGGGAATTTTATTTGCAATCCAAAAAGTTAAAAAATAATTAAAAAAAAAAAGTTGTACCAATTTCTCAAAAATCTCTCTTTTTAAAAGCATATTTTAAGGAAAGATATTTTCTGTTCTAGTTTTTATACCTCATTTCTTAGTTACTTTTCTCCTGAATGCTTTCCTGCTTATTCTCTTCAGTTTAATTTCTCAATAACATTTTTATTCTTTCACTGGTGAACTGTCTTCCCCTCCCTACTCTCTCTTTCTGTCTCTCTCTCTTTTTTTTTTTTTTTTTTTCCCTAAGGGTGAGATGCAAAGTAGTAGTCTGCAAAATATACTTGTGACACAAGCATATGAGACCAAGTGTTTGCCTTTGCTGACTAGGAGTGAGGAATGATAACTAAATCTTTCATTCCATGGCTGCTGCTTTGTCTCTTTTTTTTTTTTTTTTGGGAAGCTGGCTCTGAGTCAGTCTATAGTCTACTACTGCTTATCCCAGCAGTTGTGAATCATTTCTCCTGTGTAAGAGAATACTGAGTACAGTATATTATATGTTAATTATATTTATTAAAATTGAATTAGGGAAAATGACAGACATTGCAAAATACCTGAAAGAAGGAAATGAATAGTATTTTTAAGTGTAGAAGTGTACTGGTAGTCAAAAAATCCTAGGTATATGAGAAGTCTTAAATTTAAGAAGCAAGGGGGCTATAAGAAAAGTGCTCCCATGCAAAAGAATAACAAAACTCTCTCTCTTCTAGCCTGACACTTGTTTATTTGGTTTTACTCTCTTCCATCCCCTACTAATAAATTAGTTACCTACAGTATAATTGAACTAATATTCTCCCGACATCTTTGCATCACATAGACCCTTTCTACCTTTGGAGATTCTCCAAGGGAAGTGATAGGAGGAATGTTGGTGAACATTAATTAGGGCAGTCCAGGGTGTGAAATGCAATTAAGGGATCTTGGTATTTTCCAAGACGTACTTCTATTAATATGTGTTCGATGACCTATGCACTGAGTCTTGTGCAAGAAAGTTGAAAAAGAAGAGTGAGGTTTCTGATCTGCTGCTAGGTATTCAAGGATGACTTTGGTCCACAACTCATTCTCATGAAGGCCAGCTCCCATGCAGAGAAGGAGATATTCCAGAAATAAAAGCGATGGATTTAGGATTTTTATTCAGACACATTTTTTTTTATTGTTTTTGTTGTTGTTTTTGATTTTGATTTGATTTGATTTGATTTTGTTTTCCTGAGATGGTCAGAGTCTGTAGCTTCCACCTGATGCCTTCGCTATGATGCCAGAATCATTTATGTCATACCAATTTTAGCTCCCTCTCTGTCTCTTTTGGTGTAAAACAGGTAATTTTTCTAAAACAAACCCTAAATGAAGTTCTGGGAACAGTTGATTTTAGACACCTTTCTCAATAGGCAAGGAAGATAAAGATTGTGATGGGTTTAGCTCCTTTCCTGCTTAGCAGTATTCTAACGTTATTCCACTCACTTTGTACCCTAAAGCACTCTCACATACCATTCATGCTGTAAAAAATCAACTCGATTAAGCTGTAATACAGCCTGTTCATTACTGCTTTAAAACATTTCCTTTGGTGAGCTGATTATAGCTGAACTTATGACACTGTGTGGTCTAAAAACTTTTTTGTTAGTTTGAAGCTAATGCTTCTACTTTACCTGAGTTGGATGAGTTTAGCTTTCTGCCTGGTAACTACCAACTACATTTTTACTGGCTAAAACTGCAGCCACTTATTCTGTCTGCTAAATGTTTTGGTTTGTGTGGTATATTTATATATGTGTGCATATGCAATTTTTTATATACATATCTATATCTCTCTATGTAATTATTCAAGTGCATATTTTTATCTGCGCATATATGTATGTATGTGTGTATGTACACATATATATATACATACACGGGTTTCCATGTCATTACTACTGTAAAGCTTCTGTTCTAAATTACTGCTGTTAAATGAATGTCCTGCTGTTCTAAATAAAGCTAAATTGAAGGTGTTATTGATTTATTGTTACAGATGTTGTTTGGGTGACTACAGATGTTTGTTCTCATTGGCTATTTACTAGCTGTGAGGAACACCACTTGGAGAAAATCAGTAGTGGCTTTATTATGTCAATGGCAATTTCATGAGACCCTCTGACATTTAAAACTGATTAAGCTTATTAGAGAAAATTTTGAGAGTGTTAGTATTGCATTATGATTCTTGAAAATTTGGCTGAGCATGGGGCTTGTCTTTTCTTACAAGAAGAGCTGTCTCCTTTAGATATAGATCTGGGAAAAAAAAAAAAAAAAAAGAAAGAAAGAAAAAAAAAAGATGAAACCCATAGTTGTAGATGCTTGTTGTTCATTTTGAGGATGTCTCAAAGAATATTTTAACAGCTAAAACTGTATGTTTACTGAGAGCAAAAATAATCACAGGATATCCAGTGGAACGCTCTCATTATTCAGTTCTACAAAATATTAAAGTGTCTGAGAAAATTAAATAAAAAATCTACTGATATGAACAGATAAACTGCAAGTCTTGTAAAATATATGAAATGGAACTCAGGGTAGAACTAAGTGTAGAGTTCTAATATAATATAAAGCAGGTTGCCATAAATCTTTTCAAGTAACTTACACCATGAAGAATTTATTTGCTTCTGACTGTTTGTTGCTAACTTCTGAATATTTCTTCGTCTTTCCAGTTCCTCGAAGATGCACTGAGATTCAACAGAAAATGAACCATGAAAGCTCTGGAACCCAAAGGGAATGATCTAAGTAAAAGAGCAGCAAAAGAAAGAACAGCAACAATACAATAACAACAAAACTCTGTACTTTCTGCCATGGATTTGTATGTCCAGTGCTATTTTATACACTGACAACAAAGCATATTCATGTTTTTTTTTGTTCTAGATTTAATCTACTGATTGATTATTCATTTTTTATTTTTTGTTTTTTTCCAGCTGATGTACTAAATGATTTTAGGCCTAATCAATTGCAGACATTTTGGAATGTAGAATAGAGAGAACAGGAAATCTTATTTCTAAACCACTGTTTAATAATAAATGGAAGCTGTCTGATACATATATATATATATATATACACATATATCTATAGATTCATTTTTTTGTTAAAATTAATTGTTTTCTTGTTCCATCACAAACTAGAAAGCTAACATTGAATTACCAGTGTTTGAGTGTTTGAGTTTCTTAAACTATCAGTTAAACTTCTTTAGCCCTTTTTATTATTTTTTTTTTTTAAGGGAAAACTAGCATTCTCATTATTCTCATTGTGACTTAAATTTGAAACACGCTGTGTAACCAATAATAGCTATATAATCATTTCTGATGAGCTGGGAACCTGGCAGCAGAAGTAACATCTATCTAAAACAATAATTGGCATGACCATTATTTCAAGAATAGTATGTAGTACAGGGTACATGCAAATATTCTGGGTTTGTGTATTTATGTATACACAACATGTACATTTATATATACATTTAGATAGATAAACGATCATATTCAATAATTTATTTGATTTTGATAAACACACAAAAATTGGAATTTCTAAGGAAATGGAAAGGATTTAAGAAATAATATGTATTTCATGCAACAATACATTTTTTTTTATGTCAAAAGCTTTGTCAAATTTACAAATCTGTATTCTGCTTTGCAGATATCACAGAAAACCAAACCAAACCAAATCAAATAAACAAAACAAAACAAAACAAAAAAAAGAGGAAAAAGAAATAAACTAAGACAAGAAGCTGAATACTGTGACAGAAAACTTTTTAGTATAAACTTTCCTTTTTCAGTACTCACACACACATATGACCATAGTGCTGGTGACTCCAGTACTCTTTTTGCTTGTTTTTAGTCTACTAGTATAATAAATAAATAAATAGTCTATTTCTTATTTGGAAACAAAGTAACAATATCTCCCAATATCTGAGTAACAAATCTTGATTATTTATGTGAAATGCTTGTTCATTATATTCAATTTGTTGATACCTCTCATTTGATACAGGATGATATATCTAGCAGGAATGCACTGGTATTTTTATAAGACCTGACAACATTACCCTGCTGTTTCAAAAGTTTCTTTTCCTAATTTCTGCTTCATAGCAATGGAACTATAGAGTCTTATCAAGAATTATGGAAAAAACATCTTTGTGCTCAAAAATTAACTGTGGTTATTTTATTGCCATTACTAGCTGTGGTTATATTTTAAATGTTCATGATAATTCCTTTTTCTATAGTTAAGTAACACTAAGTAAAACTCATGTGATTCAAGTCCACTAAATACTTTGGCATGTTCCTTTTTTTTCAATAAATTTGATGTGATATAAAGCAAAGGAAAAACTTTATTTGCATGTATTTTGGAACTGATCATATTACAATAGTACACTTCAATAGGTAGCAACTATATGGAGTTATTAGATTGTTAGTTTTCTCTGATAATGAAAGACTTCAGTATCCAATTCCTTGGTGGTTGATTTGGGTATCCAAGGAAAATGTAAACATTTGTACCAGTGCTGATGTCTGATGAAGTGGAACCACCAGTCGTATTTATTTTATGATGTGAAGCAATTTTAAAATCTTTCCTATAATAAAGAATTCTAGCAAAACAGAGATGCTTTGTCCTTAAAAACTTCAGCCAAATTTGAAGGATGGAGAGAAAGATTCCTGTGGGAGGTGAAAGCTACAGAANATATTAAATGTTTGATTATTTTGCAGAGGTTTTTAATCTGATTTATGTTTGTTACTGCTTCCAATAATTGTAGATTTGTGTTTTAATGACTATAATTAATAACTGAGCTCATGTTTTTCCAAACATGCATGAACTAATTTTTGGTCAGTATCACACTAATTTACCATGTGCCTTCTGTCTGTAGAAAGATTTATAATATTTCATTACACCCATGGAGAAAATGTTGATTAAATTCTCCCAAAGGGGACAAGTTCCACTTACTAACACAAATTGACACAACAGAGGGATAAAATGGCTGGTCTGAAACCAAGCATTCATTTCTACGGTGCAGAGAGAGTCACTACACCATGGCACATCCAGAGGGAGAAAGGAAGTGAGAGGAAGGAATTTCAGGGAATTTCAACCTAGATTGAGATCCCTACTTGGTCTCCAATCCTTTCTAAAGATTCCCATCCCTAAAGAACTGTTCTGAAATGCCAAAAAAAGTGCCCTTCACAAACGAGGAATAAAGAGGAAATGTCAGAAGAAAACCATTCGGGTGCTGTTTGTGCGGCAGGAGGACAGCAGAGCAAATGTGCTGCAGCATTTCATAAACAAAGCCATCCAGGAAAAGAGCATTGATCATGACTTGAATACAAACAATACCACAAAAAAAGTCTCTTGCATTATTAAGGAGAGGAGTTACGAAGATAATAAATATGCTGTGTTCCATGAATAAATGAAGAATTCAGAATTCTCACAGTAATGAAACAAATAAATATTGCTGGAGAGCAAGTAGGCAGAGCCAGCACTAGAGACTGTTGCTGGAAAATAAATTTGCAAGATAGTCATCACAACATGATGCCATATAATGTTGTCAGCGGAATGACAGATGTCACAAGTGCGTGGAGAAAGAAGACATTAAAGAACAATGAAAAAATTATTATGGAAACATACTAAATACATTGAGGATAGTTTGGGCTGTATGAGAAATTATAGCAGGGGCCGATGAAGAGATGAAATCCTCCTTTTGCAAATATATATATATATCATTTCCAAATAATAATAGGATTTCACACACACTCTAGGGAGCTGCTGTTAACTTTCCAGAACATTGAATTAGTAAATAAACTGAACATTTGATTGACATACAGAAATTAAAGATCCAAGACTATTAAATGGATCTTACATGTGGAGAAAAAAAAGCAAACAAGTAAAGACGAGGAGAAAAACCATGATAAGGAAGGAAAAACAAATATGACAAAAAAGCAGTTTATCAAAGTAAGGGAGCTTTAGAATCATGCTCTTTAATCTTCCTCAAAGTTAGCTTGATTTACATGATCTTGACAGCTTTTTAACTTAGACCAGCAGTTTGAGAAGGTAGCATGGCAGGTGCAGATTGGATTCTCACAAGTGGAGAATGGAATAGGAAATTCAGGCCAGTACATTTAGGCTGTGCTAGAGGCATCTTAGTGAGACAGCATCACATAGGCAGTCTAAATAGCTGCTTCAATTGTCTAGAGTGGCTTAAGTGTTTAAGGGAGAGTGAAAAAAGATGCATGAGTTAAAGGTTCCTGGTGGTAGAAACTTAAATATGCTCTTTCACAGACTGAAGGGCAGAGCTCCCTTTAAGATCCATATGGATATATATCTCCCTTTATGCCAATTACATTAGCTCAGAAATGTTCACATTTTCCAGTTTTCAATGAGGCAAGAGTTTTGAAAACTCTTTATAAACTAGTTAATCTTCATAGCAGAAATCTGTTCTTCTAGTCTGCTACTTAGGATTAGAATTTTTAGTAGGTGAATTATAATCAAACATTTTTATTGATTTCCAGAGAGTTTTCACTGTTATATACTATGCAAATTGCACTCATGATGTTTTTCATGGAGATCTCAACTTGGCTGCCTAGCATAGCTTTAGGAAAAAAAAGTCTATGAGAACTATTAGAAAAGAAGACCTCCGCCCTCCGCCTCCGCCCATCCCTACCCCCAGAAAAGGTATCCTGATTTAATGTCACAAGAAGACCCTTTATTTCCAGTGCTAGTAAATGAAGACCTGTATTTGCCATTGACTTATTTCCTTGCCCTAAACTAGCTATTCAACATAGTTACTACACAATGTAAGTGTAGAATTTAAATGTTTGTATCCAGCGAGGTATCCGTCAGTGGTAGCAAAGGTGTGATAGAAAGCTAAATGATCTTACAGGGGAACTCTGGGGAAATATACATTTATTTATAATATAAATGAGTAAAAATTTATTTCTTCATAGTACTTATGGAATAGATCTGGACAGCAGTCAAAATAGGGAAGAATTTCCTAGAGATCTAGTAGGTCAAGTTCCCAGTTGTGTATGAGGAAACACAGAATGCCATTCTAGTTACAGGTTCTTCCCAATAATATTTTTATGTTTAATTGGACAGACAAAGAGTATAAAAATAGATCCCAGATGATGTAACAAGAGCCTCATAGATAGCAGACAAATTGCTAGAGCAACTATCTATACTGAGACCAAGTTTGATGGAGAAAACACTAATTAATCTTTTTTTAAAAAATGTTATATAAATTACATACCTTATGTTAAACTTTGAATAAAATCAGAAAAATGACTATACAGACCTGCAATTTACTTTGGCACAAAAGCCTTTGTCAGTATTTGTTGCTGGGAAGCCCAATGTTATTTTCTACCTATTTTTTTTTTCCTTCAGAGAAAAGACTTATAAGGCCACTTTGAAAAGAATAATTCTTAAAATTAAAATACATTTGTTCAGGGCATTATTCAAGTAAACAGTGTTCTTCTGTTAAGATATTGTATTCAATTGTTTAATTCAAGAGATGACATTCTTCTGGGCAGCTATATGTATTTTTAATTATATCTGTTTTGTTTTCACAGAGATTCTGCATATACACGAAAATATTCAACTGAATTAATACCTTCAGTGTTCAGCTTCAATCAGCTATGAGGTAGAGCATTAAAAGCAACTTTCTGTGCTACCTTAAAATAGCCTTAATTTTGATACTGTAGCTTTTTATTACAAGACAAAACTAAAAAGAAGTCAACTTTCTTTTTAATGCTGTTATAAAATTCTCGTTAAAAGTTTTCTGTTAATATTTATTAAAATGCTAAAAAAAAATATTAGACATACTTTTATGCCTTTAGACTAATATCATTCCAATTAAAATTAAGCAGTTGGAAGACATTTAATCTCTATAACTACTTTATGAGCAACTTACGTTGCAATACACCCTTCACCATGCTGGTCCTAGTAGAATTACAGTGTTGCTTGAAACACCCTAGAGGTAGCCTGAGGCCTCTTGTGCTTCCTTTTACTGTCATAATCCATTTCCTGAATAGTACTCATTATGAGCTACTGAAATGTATCTGGCTCCAGGTATTCCAGCTGCTTGTTCACATATATTTGAGTAATAATTCTGTATTGTGAATACCAGCTAAGTGAAGCTTTATATAGGGAAGATTCACTACTACTCTTTATTTTACTAGCTAAATGATTGATTGCATTAAGAGGCTAGAATGAAGCGTTATAGCTTGCAGTACTTGAAGAAAGAAAACATGGAACAGCTGTTATTAAACAGCCATGCCAGATTTAGTGCAATGAAATAAAAATCTAGACAGACGGGTTACTTTTCCCCTTGCTATAGAAGACATTAAGTGCTAAAATAATGTTTATCTGATTGTGGAATTAAGGGGTTACTAACTTTTCTTTTTGAAGTAGTCAGCATGACCAAAGAAACCAGGTAAGGAAGTATAGTAATGAAACAGGAAACCTTTCCTTAGAACATTAAAATGTGGAAAAGGAATTCATTTCAAAGTTATTTGAATATTGATGACTGAATACATGTAAATTTAGTGTTAAGAGGAAGAAAAAAAAAAAACTATTACTATTATCACACTTGGAAAATCATCATGAATGTCTGCACTTTGAGCATATGCAAAAGTGTAATCTACAATTTAATTCAAAGAATTGTTTTTTATTTTCTTTGATTCCCTCATCAGCTCTGACCTCATACAGAAACAGCAGTATGTGTATATAGGCAATAAATAATAACAAATGTTTTTCAATTCTATTCCATTTTTCAACAAAAGGAATTTCTCTTTTTCAAATATTTGACCCATCTGCTGTTTTCATTATATGCAGTTATCATTGCCTAATGCCTAACCTAAATCTTCCTCAGTGATATATATGCCCTTTACTTCTTCCAATCTCCTTGGGTCCTTTCTCTTTATCACAGTGTTTTGCTCTTCTCCTTCTAGCTGCTTCTTCCTTCTATTATATTAACCTAGCTTTTTCAGCCTTCCCTCATAGGCTAAATTTTGCAATCTCTGTCTGTTTCTGCCTCTGTGGATTTTATCATCAGAAGGATCACCATGCCCTGGATCAAACATGTCAGAATTAGAAGCAAAGTATTCTGTATGAAAAGAATATATTTTTATATGTGATGTCAAGCATCTAAGGATTTTGCTAAAGCCAAAATGCACAGACAAATTTAGCATATCTTTAGCTGCTCTGTAGCATAGTTGCAAAGAGCCTACAACAATAATATTGAATAATATGGACAAAATGATGTGGACACATAAGATTTGCCCTTTAGAAATGGTCCCTGGTCTGTGTTAGCTTCTGAAACATGCTCAGAAACTGTTTGGGAGAGTGATAATTAGCACTGACCAAAAACTTGCCACAATAGCCTCAGCAGCTTAACAATACTGATTATTTCACTCCTTATCATTGCTTAATTTACAAGTATAAGTTTAGTCTGTCTATATTTAAGAAATGCTCCCGTCCTTCATAAAAGTATTTAAACAGAGAGCAGCAGTATATACACAAGAAAACAAGTTAGCACAAATCACAACCTAGGCAGAAGTGAGATCCTGGAAAGACAGCTATGCTAATTATGTATTGAAATGCCCAAGCAACTCTTTTGACATGTGTTTATTTAATTATCCCCATGAAAAAGTATAAGAATCTGCTCAGGCCAGGGATTTCCTTTTCTTGGCTTGTAGAGTCCTTTTGCTTGTCTTCTGAATAACTCATATTTTAAACCCATTTTAAAAGAAAATGTTGATTAAAATGTGCTGAGGCTCAGCTGATACTGAAAAGATATAATTTTTGTCTTGTCAGAAATATTTGTTATGTATTCAGGGCCATAGAATCACTTGATTTGAGATTGAGGGAAAAATATTCCCTTATGTATTTAAGATCTTCTGACCCATTTGTTAGGATCAAATTGGTATCTTCAGCTACTGAATTCCTTGATTTTTCAAAGGCGAAAAAAAAAAAAATGTTGCTTCTGGTGTCTTTGTGCATTACTATTTTCTGATGTTTTTGACCTTCTTATACTAAAAATGCAGAACTTTATCAGAAGACTAATTTGCAAATCTTCATATATGCAGGGGGTCAGAATAAGTAATTTTGTGGCTCTTCTCAGCTTAGCATCTGTTACAGATGTTGCTAACCTGATTGATTACACTTCCTAGTTCTGTGTAGAACTAAATATATTGCATCTTCAAGGACTTTGATGGAAAAGAATTATGAAATATCCTTTGGGATACCTTTCTTACACAAGTAAAAGTTTTTATGCTTGTCTTGCACATTTTTCTACTATTATCTTTTAGAGGGATAAAAACATTAGTTATCACTGTAGATCTTCCTTCTCGTGCTGCCTACACTAACAATCTAGGAGAAACATCAAAATGGAAAACCTACTGGTACAGGGTATCTTCCAGGGCTGAGACAGGGTATAAGGATATCCAAGTAAGATTTCTAGATCAAACCTCTTAAGTATCAGAAAGTGGCTTGCTCATGTGAAGTAGGAAAATATTCCCTGAACATTTACCATGCTTATTCATCTCTAGTCTCCAAGATAAATTTTTTAAACCAAAAGAGAAAAATAAGCAACTTTTCCTCATGAGGTTCAACAAGGACAAGTGCAGGGTCCTGCCCCTGGGGAGGAATAACCCCAGGAACCAGTACAGATTAGGGGTAGACCTGCTGGAAAGCAGCTCTGTGGAGAGGGATTTGAGAGTTCTGGTTGACAACAAGTTAACCATGAGGCAGCAATGTGCCTTTATGGCCAAGACGGCCAAAGGGATTCTGATCTGCATGAGGAGAACTGTTGCCAGCAGGTGGAGGGAGATGATCTTTCCCCTCTACTCAGCTCATTAAGAGGCAATGTTAGAGAGTCTGTTTCCGGTCTATTTTAATAACTGCAGTCACCTGTCACTTACCTCAATTGAATGTTATCTAGTTCCAATTGGTCATCAAATTATCCTGATCATTAAACTTTAAGAGTACAGAGACTATCATAATCAATGCCACCCTCAGTGTGTGCCACCTCATCTAAAAAGTCTGTGTCAGAAAACGAACTATTTGATCTCCCAGTGGTTCACTTTTTCATTATTAACTTTCTCTGTCATTTGGCTTCTTAAAAGAAGAGGAGAGAAATTGGCATCTGGCATGAATAAACTTATTAAAAGGAATGCATAGTATAAATTGATTGCTGAAGATGAAATAAAAGAAGCAATGATTTCCAAAGACCTTTATGAACCATTGTACGTTTTGAAAGTATCTAGAAGTTTTAATGTGCAAAAAGTCCAAAATGTGCAGATGTGCACTTTAATGTGAAAAAAGTCCAAAAAGTGGCAGAAAATAGTGATTTGTTCAATACAAAGAAAAGTCTGCTGCATATAAAGAAATTAAAGATCTGGGTTTTTTTAAGAGATTCAAGATCTGTTAAAGATCTGGTTTTGGTCAAATGAGGGAATAGAGATCTGAACAGGGATTTAAGAAATCTAAATTAATTTATAGGTTCACTCTTTGATGATGGTAAAATTTTAAATACAAGTTTTGTTTGAATTTCATGTAAAGCATGAAAGGAAATACTTTCCTTGGAGGAATATACTACGTGAGAACGAGTGTGTACAGTGACAAAGGTCATATAAATGTATGAATGGGGAATTCATCTCAACTAGCAAATGACATCTGAGAATCAAGCATGTAATGACACGTCATTATCTCATAATCAAATGAATAAGACGAAGAGAGAAAGATACATTTAGGACACCATTCACCCTTATTATTTTACAGGAGCAAGAATCAGCCTCTGGAGGTATTTCTTTCATGGGACTACCAATCCCTCTCTCCTCTCCTCAGGCTAATATCTACCTTTCAATTTTCTTCCTGCCCAAAGCCATATTAGTTGTCATATGGACCACAAGAGAGTTAGACGTATATCATAGACACGTGGATCCCAAGAGAGTACACAAAGGTCTATTTATATTCTGAAGCCATGCTACAGTCATATGACACCCTCTTCAAAAAGATGCAATTCTATTTAAACAGAAACACCTCTTCCCAGAGGATTCCTTTTATGATGAAAATTTGGAAGAAGTAACAGCACAGAAATTATGTTTTCGCTCACATGAGCAATGAGTCTAGCAACAACCTATCTTTAGAAATCAAGTAGGGAAGGCAAAGGAATCGACAATTAATCTGAATCACAGCACTTTTTTTAGGAGGTCAAGATCTGAATGCATTGGTGGTATTGCTAAAAACAATAGTGTTACTGTGCTTTAAATAAATAAATAAATAAGTAAAATAGCTGGGGAAGAGAGAGAATACTCCTAAAACCCTTAATCAACTATAGACATGATAGACAAAAGAAGTGAAGTATCATTTTTAGATTTTCTGGTACTATCCTGATCCTGTGATTTACATCTCCGATCCTGATTTTGCTATCGATTTCTGAAGCATAAGCAGACACATGAGGTCAAGGAATCATTGCTCTTATGATGATAGGAAATATAGACCTTGGAAATTAGGACTCAGTAAGTCCTAATTGTCCTAATAAATATCATTATGTGTTTTAGAAATATCATTGCTGTATATATAAAGCATCTGCAAACAGAGAAACCAGGTAAAATGTAGGAATTTCTATTGGGCATATAAAATATACAACTTCTAGGTACGATTTTGCAAAACTGTAAATGATTTGTAACTAAAATAACATTTTAATGTCTATGTGTGAAATTAGTTAGACTACCAAATCTATACTAGCTGCCACAAGTGCAAACTGGCAAAAGATGACTAATAAATTAGAAAGGCCTGTGATGGGAGTCTACGCATAAAGTTATATTTAAAGAGGATCATATGATAACAGCCTGAACAACCAAAGTCCGAGCTGTGAAATACATGTTTTAGAGCACGAAAGAAAAAAAAAAAAAAAAAAAAAAAAAAACTTTAGGCAAACTTCAAAAAAAGATATTTTGAAATTATATTTAAATCTATTTTAGGAGATAAGCATGATAAAAGGTAGTGTAAAGTTTGTTAAAAGGCATATACAAAGTGTCACCATATAAACCACTTTGGGAAAATGAGAATCTCTTCTAGAACTTGGACACAAACGTGTAAATCCCATTACATGAATGCAGATATTTTGCATAGACACATTGAAAACTTCAGTACTGTGGGAACAAAATTTTACCTAAAAAAAATTTACCTAAAAATTTTACCTAAAATTAACAGAATGCAATGAAATTGAACAAGAAATAATAAAAATAATAAATATAATATAAAACTCTGGAGTATCCAACCCTCATGGATGGAAGGAAGGAAGGAAGGAAGGAAGGAAGGAAAAAAAGTGATTTCCATGATCAATGAAAAATAAAATATCTAAAATAATCCTTATACAATCCTCAAATATATACTAAGGATAAGAGAAGGGATTCTTATTTTGCAGCTATCAGTCATTGGCTTCCAGGGCTGAAATATCTAGGTTAGAACAGTGATGCAATTTTAACAATATGCTCTACTAAAAGGACAATGAAACTTTTTAGACGTAAAACCGAATTTGAATTTCTTTACTGCCTTTCTCTGAAAATATGTTTATTTGTTTGGAATATACTCTATTTTGTTTAAAATATAATTTTCTGGCTCCTTGCACTCATATGCAAGCTGAAAGGACAGAAATCTTCCGAGAGGGCTTTTGGAGGCTATGAGTCTTCTATCCTTGCTCTGGTAGCTGAATTAAAAAACAGCTATAAGCAAAAGTTCCCCAGACATTTGAGGATGTTCACCTCCTGCAGCTTATTTGAAAAGCTTTTTGAAATTCATCTTTTTACATGAGAAATCAGCAATAACCTTTGAGACATACTGCTCCTTTTACACATCTCAATTTTTTTTTTTTTTAATTTCTTATGCTTACTAAAGCAAAATGTTATGAATGTTATGAATAATACAAACACACTATAAAATAATAAATCAATGTTATGGTCATTTTTGTTTACTACTAACTAGACTTTTAAATAATAAAATGAATAAATAAATAATAAATAAATAAATAATAAAAGGAATCACGGTTTTGTCTTCAGATAGGTATCATAGTAATATCTCAAGTTTCTTGACCTTCTCTTTATTGATTAGCACACCCTGAGCAAGTTTGCGGACGATACTAAACTGGGTGGAATGGCGGACACTCCAGAGGGCTGTGCTGCCATTCAGAGGGACCTAGAGAGGTTGGAGAGTTGGTCAGAGAGGAACCTCATGAGGTTCAACAAGGACAAGTGCGGGGTCCTGCACCTGGGGAGGAATAACCTCAGGAACTAGTACAGATTAGGAGTTGACCTGCTGGAAAGCAGCTCTGTGGAGAGGAATTTGGGAGTCCTGGTTGACAACAAGTTAACCATGAGGCAGCAATGTGCCCTTGAGACCAAGAAGGCCAATGGGATCCTGATCTGTATCAGCAGGAGTGTTGCCAACAGGTGGAGAAAGGTGATCCTGCCCCTCTATTCAGCTCTGGTGAGGCTGCACCTGGAGCATTGTGTGCAGTTGTGGGGCTCCCCAATACAAGAGGGACATGAAGATTTTAGAGAAGGTAAGGCCACGAAGATGATAAAGAGACTGGAGCATCTATCACACGAGGAAAGATTAAGCGAGCTTGTTTAGCCTAGAGAAAACTGATCAACATGTACAAGTACCTGAGGGGAAAATGTAGGGAGGATGGGGCCAAACTCTTCTCAGTGGTGGCCAGTGATAGGACAAGGGGTAATGGGTACAAGCTGAAACACAGGAAGTTCCATCTCCATGTGAGGAAGAACTTCTTTCCTGTGAGGAAGACAGAGCCCTGGAAGAGGCTGCCCAGAGAAGCTGTGGAGTCTCCTTCTCTGGAGATCTTCCAAACCTGCCTAGATGCCACCCTGTGCCACGTGCTCTAGGTGTCCCTGCTTAAGCAGGGGGGCTGGGCTAGATGATCTCTAGAGGTCCTGTCCAACCTCAACCATTCTGTGATGACACCATGCTTCATTCCCTCAAAACCGCTTGGTCAGTTACAGTCTAATTTGACTTTAATTTTTACCATATTTACATAGCACCTAGAGTCTAGTTCACAGACTAGAAAATGTATCTTTGTTTTATTGCTGACAAGGGCTGTGTTTTTAGACTTCCTCGTTAGACTCTTCAACTAAAACAAACCAATATACACAGTTTCACAGAAATGGGTGAGGCTTTCATGCTTATTTACCTGCTTGAAAGACTAGGGATTTGCATTAATTACACCCCAGCTTTGATAAAACAGCTTTTTCATGAATCTATGCATCCATAATGCAATACATCTTGGTGTAATGGTCTTTGAAGTTCCCATGCTTCCAAAGACTTTCATCTGTTACAAATGGAAATGAGCCTTTGCTGATAGGTCCAAGTTGAATTGTCATAACTCCATCAGCTGAGAATTTACTCCTTGATATTTGAAATATTTACAACTTTTATCAGTCAGATTTAGTCATACTATGTTGTATCTAACAAAATAAGAATAGCTAAAAGATGCAAAGATGTCAAACAGATATAAAAACAAGCATGCTTGCATCTCTGTGTTTTCTATGTTTAATCTGTGTGTTTTTTCTAATCTGTGAACTAGACTCAAGGTGCTATGTAATATGGTAAATATTAATTAAAGTGAGAAGGTTAAGCTGCAACTGATGAAGTGGTTTTGAGAGAATAAAGCATGATGTTATGTGTGTAAACACACAGAGATTCTGTCAAAAAAGCCAAATAATTATTTTTCATTTTCATAGAGCAAAACAAGTCATATTATAGGAGTTTTGCGCGCATATTAATACATCTGATAGCAAGGTGTTGCAGGGTGTATTTGATGGATGGCTTTTAGACTGGAAGGCAGTTCAAACATATAACAAAATTCATGAAAAATATGAAACAGGATTTCTGAAATAAGAAAATAAATAACGCCCCCCCCCCAAAAAAAAACCCAAACATATGAATCTGGGATCCAACTGCCCAGCTCGATCTAGCTGTATATTGAATGTAGAAGTTCAGCAATTCTCGTTGGCAGTAGAAAAAAGTTTCAGTTTTGTGATCAAATTATAAATTACTGGTTTTACACTGTGAGAAAGTAAACAAGAATGTGGATGCAAATTCTAGTCTTTATAGAGATAAAAATGTAAATTTCCCTCCAAGGAAAGCCTGAAAGCCACTGCCCAGCAGCATGTATTACTGCATGTTTTTTTCAGAGCAGAAACTGTGGGCGATGGAAATGTATGTGAGAACCACTATTCAGCCCATCACAGTTTTGCAGGCCCCCAGGGGTGTTATACACGTCAATTAGTAGTTGCCCATCTTGTGGATCATATTCAAGTCTGTGCTTCTAGCAACTAGGTAAATATTCCAGGTCCATATTTGTCTATTTGCAAATATAACACTAGATAAGTCTTCTATGAGAGGCTAAATCAAGATTACAGAGGAAATAAAGAATGGGATAAAGCTATTTGAGCAAGAAAAATGGAGGAATGTGGCTAGTACACCAACATATGCATAAGAAGGAAATTATTTTAAAAGAGATATCTCATCTTTTATGTGTCATCCATCATTATTAAAAATAAAAAGATGATACTAAAGAATTTGTATAAAGCAGTCTCAAAGATTAAAGACCTTTTTCAGTGCAATATATTTTTTTCCTCTCTTATTTTCAAAGAAATAAGGAAACACCTTATTCTATATATAATATCATTATAGCTAAATATGAATCTCAATATAAATAATGTATTTACTGGTCTTTCAGAATATTTTGGTATCCTGTAGAGGATTGAAAGTGTGACATGAGAAAATATGTTAAGATATGGCTTTGCTGTTAGATATGTTAAGTCATTGCTTTACATTTGTTACTTATCTGTGGTTCAGTTACACAGGACCAAGAGGTATCACTGTGTTGTTCAAAGAGAAAGCCAGAGGATAAATCATATGCCAAAACCTCCTAACCCTAGGAAAAAATTAAACTGGAGTTTTGTATATACAGAGCAAAATGCAAACCATCGGCAATACCAACACAACACTGAGGCTGACAATGGCACGAGAAAACCAGTAGCAGCTTATTTTGCTGTTAGCCTTTGTGCACAGGATAATCCATGTCTGACCCTTAGACATGGCCCTGAATTTGGATCAGAAAATTGATTATTCCCTTTAGACTTATTCAGTGTTACCTTTGAAATTTCACTGGGTTGAATTTTTAATGCTTCAACCATCTAACCTCTTTTGTTCTGTCTGTGAATGAAGCTTAGATAATTGATAACAATGGAGGTTGGCAGTCGGGGGACAGTGCTTAACTAATCTTAACACTTCTCATGATAATCCCAAGGAAATGCCTATGGAGAGACTTGCATGCTACAGAGATAGTGTGATTGGAAGGAATATTCAAGCCTATACTTACACGTGAAATGCATACTGCTAACTTTAGTCTAAAGCCTTATTTTCTTTTTTCTTTTTTTTTCTTTTACATGATGTGACCTTATTTTTTCTTCTTTTGCAGAAAAGTCTCAAAAGTGTTTATACTTGTGTCCCTAAGTTAACATAGCTAAATTATGTCTGAGTGAGATTCGAAAGAAAAGCATTGCCCATCATCAGCTTGATCAGTGTAATTGGGCTATGCCATAGCCCAAGAAACACATGGAGAGTTAGGAATGGGAACTTCCTCTCTTTGTCCAGTGAGCAAACATCTGGGCTTTGTGCAGTGACAAAATCCCACAAGAACCTTTTCTACATAATGACCCAGGAATTAAAAACTCATTTAAAAGCAAGTGTCCTGCTTATCTTCTAGAGAAAAGAGCTTGCTATTTTTAATACATGAAAGTGCTTTCCAATCCAATGTTTAGGTATCTATTTTTTTTGAAGTACCTAATGAAACCTGAAAGGGCATTGCTACAAATTCTACTGTCTAGAAAGATCACGGTGACTCAAGAATACTGATTTTAAAATGCTTACTGCCCATTTTTTGAAAAAGTTTATCATAAATTCATGTCCTATGGGAGAGGAAAAAAAAAAAAAGCATTCATAGTTAAGCACTTGTAACTGATTTGCTGTGTATATATTTGGTTTGTCATTTCTGACCTATGGATATGCAAGCATGATATAATACTTTTTTACTGTTCATCAGTAAGTAGAGATTCATCAAACTTGAAACACAGGTAGACCTATGCTTACAGTGTCACTTTAAATGTAACTTCAGCTGGGGAAATACTTTGTAATTTCTTGATCACAGCAGAAGATACTCAATATTTTAAATATTCAGAGTTAGAATGTTTAAAATATTTTGAGTTATTATATCTATCTATAGATATATCTGTATCTTAATTATATCTATGTATGTACATATATATATTTGTGTGTATATATATATATGCATTCATATATGTAGATATGTATTATGACTATTCATCAAAGGAAAGATAGTAATGAGGAAGAAAACAAAGTTCTGTTCTTGTTAATTATTAATAAATTAATGCATAATTGTTTTCTCAGTGCAGTATCTTTGAATGAATTTCTATACCTACTATCCAGTCCCATCTTTCCCTCACTTTCCCTCAAAAAAAGAAAAAAAAAGGCAAAAAAGGAAAACACCCTTTATCTATTTTATCTTTATTTTATCTATTTTTTTATCTATTTTTTCTTTGGAGATAGTTTTGATATGGTAGGATTTATCCTCTCTATCAAACCAGTTCAAGACCATTAGACTAGCCTGTACATTCATGATTACTTTCTTTTCAAAGTCAAAGCTGTTAGAATCATGTGTCTGCATGAATTTAAAGGATCCCTTTCACAGTTCACAGAATCTGTTTCTTATTAGGTGCTTCTTCCTATAACACGCATTATAGGAGAGACACCACCATAGAGTAACTTCAGCTGAAAAGGACCTCTGATGTCCAGATAGTCCATGCTTAAAACAGGACTAGCCCAGGCCAGGTAATTCAGGCTTTGTCAAACTGAGTTTTGAGTGTCTCCAGCCATGTGGAACATGAGATTCCACAGACCTGCTAGGCAACTTGTTACAGTGTTTCACCACTCTCACTGTGGGGAAAATTAAATCTATCTATCTATCTATCTATCTATCTATCTATCTATCTATCCATCCATCTGCCTACCTATCTACCATCTACTCAGTAGTTTTATATCTTAGTAGTATCTCCCCTTACCTTTCTATTCTTAAGGCTGAACAAACCCCGTTCCCCAACTTTTCTTCACGCAACAGGCAGCTGAGTCCCGTGACCATCTTGGCAGCACTGCACTGGACTTGGACTAGTATACTAATGTCTGTCTTGTACTGGGGAACAAAAAGATGGACATTGTACTCCAGAAGAAGTCTGTCTGTTCTCAAGAGTCAAATAGATGGAAATCACCACTTCTGTCACTCTGATGGTTACCCTCTTGATACACATAAATGTCTGCCTTTGACACCAAGGCAGCTAATGTCATATTTAGCTTGCTGTTCACCAGATCATAAGGGTT
>WBNA01000507.1:80145-94410 GCA_013398345.1 Nothocercus nigrocapillus | reverse complement strand
CCTTCCTTCCTTCCTTCCTTCCTTCCTTCCTTCCTTCCTTTTTCCAGCTTTTCTCCAGCTAGAAAACAAAAAATAGTCTTGCACAGAATGACCTTCTCCCAGAGTCTTCCAGCTTTGCACCGGCTTTTGGTGAAATTCAAAAAGTTCCTGACAGCCCACTTGCCAGCTGTCAATATTCCTCTGATTAGCAGATTCTCACTGCATCATTTTCATGAATTAAGGTTCATTTGGAACATTAGTCCCAGTATTCACCCTTTTAAGAATGTCATTAGCAGCTGGCTTCTAGCTGGACTTTGTGCCATTATATCACAGAGGTGCACTTACATGGCTCTTATGCAGTCCATATCTCCTCAGTTTGGCTCTTAAGTATTGTATGGAAGACCATGACAAGGACCCTGTTAAAGTAAAGGTGTACAACATCTACCTCTGTCCCCTTCAGAGGGAAGACAAATATCTGCAAACAAGTTGGTCAGGCATAATCTGTCCTTGGTGGTCTCTGGTGGCTTCTCCAACCACCTTCTTTTCCTTTCTTGCCTGGGCATGGCTTCCAGGACAATTTGTTTCATAACCTTCCCAGGGATTTAAGTGAGTAAGCTGGTAAGCCTGTGGTCACCCAAATCCTCCTTCCTGCCATTCTTAAAGAGATATATATATGTGTGTGTATTATATAAATATAAAAATATACCAATATTTAATAATATATATATGATTATGATTGGCATACATATTTAAATAATATTCCTGCATTTTTTCTTAAATCTTTAGTAAATGCGTATTATATGTTCTGTCTTAGAGACAGAGCATTAGGCTTTCTCAGAGAATCCTATATGTTCTACTGAAGGCTGCTGGAATGGAATGACATCTAATGAAAAACAGCATGGGGGAAGTCTAACTTTACGATCAGCTCTAGATATCCCTCAAGTAAACTCAGGACAGGCCCTTGCCCATTCTTGTTTTTATTCACATCTCCACAGAGCTGAGCTAAGACAGGTCAAAGGCAATCAATTTCTGCCCCAGGGAGCAGCACTCTCTCCTGTAGTGTTTTCTACATCCGTAGTGTCCAGAATGAATTTAGCAATTATTGCTCATCAGAAACCTCTCTAAATATGCTCAGGTACGGACTGGCAGATATTAGCTGCCAGATACACTGCTTTTAAGAAGAGTAGCTTCCTAAAAAGATATCAAAATAAGATTTTCTCAAAATAATGTTCCAAGAGATTAGCTTAAATAAAAACAGGAAAAATTCTGGTAATAACAAGAAAAACATATAGCTTATATATATATATATAAAAAATATTCTAATACATTTAATGGTTATTATTTTAAATATTTAGTATTCTAAAGGTAGGAATTGCATGTGTTTATTGTGTCCTTATGTCCATGACTAATTACTGGAAAGTTGAAGCTAGGAGAAAGGTGAGGAAAATTAAAACTGTTGAAAGAGGTTTTGTTTATTTCTCTGCTTTCTTGATGTTTGAGTACAGTTAGACATAGCATTTAAAAGATCAGACTAATAGGATTTTGAAGAGAGAATTTTGGAATTAAATTGTTGCCAGGGTAATGAATGCTTTCAATATGGCTGAAACTGGCATTTTGTAAATGTAGATAAAGGCATCTTTACTGTCCTCTTTTGTGTACAAGTACCAAGAGCAGAATGTGCCAGGCAACACCTCCTGTGTCAAGCTGCCAGCTTACAGAACAGACCACAACAAAGACATCAGGATTCCTAACAAGCTGCTTTCAAAGCAGCTATTTGTTGGTAAATTTCTTGCCTTTTTCTTTCATTATGTGTCAGTGTCACTTTGATGTGGCATCAGAGCATAGCCTCAAGGCCAAGTTCTTCCCCTTGGGCTGAACCTCAGGGGGTTGCCAGAACTGTAGCCTAACACATATTCCTCCTGTATGTAATTGCTAATATGAAAAATAAAGACAGCTGAAACTTGCAATGCTGCATAGCACAAGTGACAGGTATCCCATAAAGCTTCCAGTGCCCAGTGACACTGTTAATGCTCTTGAAAGAAAATGACATTGTCAGTGAGAATTCATACATCTTCTTGTGCCAAGATCAAGCATTTATAATCCTAGAATCCCATCTCTAAACTAATGTCTGCCTTAAACTGAAGCAACACTGCCAATTAGACAATAGCCTAGAAGTGCTTTCTTTTTCATATTGTGAAAGCAAGATTTGGTAAACTTAAAATATGATTTTTTTTTTTAATTAAGACAAACTACTAATTGTTTTCCTTGTGAAAATAAATTTTGATAAGAAAGGTTAAAAAAAAGCTGCAGATAAATAAATATTTGTAAGCGAAACATATATTTAATTGCTGAATTTGTTAATATTTGAATGTTTCAGAGTTTATTGTTGCCTTTAAATATTCTGAACCAACAGTTTCCTTCACAATATCTTTTCTTTTTTCTTTTTTCCCCCTCAGCTAGCAGGCTGATCTTTGATCATCTTTCATATATTTTTTTCTAGCAATTTTAGATGACCAAAGACATTTATGAAGGTAAATGATGGGGAAATTAATTACATTGTCATCACTTTTTTTTTCCCTACTTCATCAATTGGAAGCAATAGTAAGATTACTCCTCTCTTTCACTAAAGTTTGTGAATCTGATTTCTTAGAATTCAAAGACTCACCAAGTAAAAATATGTATTATATTCTGTATAAAAAAAGTACCATGTACGTTTGGTATTTAGAGGGCTCAAGTGTACACCTGTCCCCTGCAAAAATGGAAAATAGTATCTGATTTTGATTCAGCTCAACAGAATAATTTGGAATATTAATCCAGTGGGGAGGAGAAGCAAAGGAGAATAGATTGGATTTCTTTAGCACTGATTCTAATTGTCCATAAGACAGAATTTCAATTATCAGAAATCATAAGTTATAGAATGATTTAAAGAATTAGGAAGACTTAAGAGCTGCACAAGAAATGCAAAGTGTAACATCAAGCAGGATCTTGGAGAATCCTCAGCCTAACTGCACAGAGATATAGTTATTGTGCTAAAAAAACAGCATATGTTTAAATTCTGTGAAGACTTGAGACCTCAGTGAGTTACTGTAAATGTTGCATCAAAGGTGAAATAAAATAAGAAAAGGAATTCAAAATTAGTTCTGGTTATTACACTGAGATAAACAGTATGTATTTGTTTGCTGAGTGTTAGTAGCTTCTTTGGCACTGTACAGAAAAAAGATATTGCGTATATACCATTATACATTGCAGATTGTCAAGGGCACTTTTGAATTCAGTCACATCATTATAGTTTGGAAAGCAAACTGGAAACATTTCCTTTTCAACAAATTAATTGCCAAAACAAATAGTTTTGCCACCATTACAAGTCCCAAAGAGCTTGTTATAAATGTTCTGTAAGCAACAATGGCAAGCAAATAAAACATCCTATGTTTAACTCATCCTTTTCTGCCTATTGTGTGTGCCAAACAATAGACTGAGATAGCTAAGAACCTCTGAATTCTCAACACTCTAAGAAAGCAGATTATTATTGTTTGGTTTCTGATCTTGCTGAAAATACAGAATCAAGACTTGTACCATGTATTGGGCTTGGCTTTGCAGTCTGGAAAGGTCACCATTCATAAGATTAAAAACTCAGACGTATTTCTACAAACATATAGCACTTACAAATTCAACTGCTTGCATAAAAATGAAAAAAAATAATCATTTACCTAGTCAAAGTTTTTACAAAGTCTTTGCAGAGGTATGTGCAGAGGTGTTCTCATCTGAATTCACATGTCCTTTAATCTGAGCTAATTTCTGTTAAGGCTATTCAAAAACAGCTGAGAAAAAAGAGAGAGAGAGAGCTTATAAGAAATGTGGTCAAACAACTACACTTCAGGATGAATGGTCAGCCTAAGCGATGGGTATAGAGCTGTGGAAGTCAATTTATAGCTAAAGTACCTAGTATCTCATAGACTTTCAGGAATTATGTAAAGTTATGCTACATTTTAATTTTTTTGGCTGATATTGGCAATGTTCCCACTAATCAAGTCTGTAAGCAGGTGCATGGATGTTAGTAAATATGCACATTTTTTTTTTCTGCAGACATGTAGAAATTAATCTTACTACTCAAACAGTAAGTAAGATAGTAGCTATGCAAATAGAATAATAGCTGTGTGACTGAGACAGTAGAAATTAGCCTACCAAAAGGTATTTAAAGTATACAAACACAGCTTATATGGAGGATAATTCTAAAATGCCCACATAAGGTATTATGTAAGTACACAGAAGGGTAACCCATATGGTCTCCAGTTGCATTTCTCAAGGAGCATGTGTTTTCAATATACAGTCTTGTGGCTTATACGAAAACCTCATGTAGACATCTCTTAGAGCATATAAAATAGCTCTCAGCATCTATATTTAGACATCTTCAATATTATTTATAGTGTCATGCATATAGGTGGGAAAAGGAAGTCAGTGGGGGTCTGGGAGGGATCTGGGAACCCTAGAGTTCAGCAGTGGATTGAATTTGAGGTTTCAAAGTAGAAAATGGTGATGAAAGCCACGGGAGAAGATGCTATGTTTGTAAGTAGGAAGATCTAAATCTTACAATGCTCAAAGTGGACATTCAGCTACATCTTGTCCTATCTGGGTCTCAGTAGAGATGCTCTGTTCTCTGCTGGATGGTATTGGTTGAGACGGACACTGAGAGGGAGTGTAAAAATATGAAGGTAAGAAGAAAAGAAATTAGTGCTATTCTGTTATGTATTACCAGGCTAAAAAAGAATAGCTATATTCAACCTTCCAAAAATATTGCAAGAATATTGCAAAAATATTTTTCCAATCAGTTTATGGAGAGCTCCTCAGTGGAGCTAATTATTAATAGAATATTTAACTTTAGAACCAAGCTACCAGGGGAATTCTCAACATGCAAATTAGTACCCCCGTATACTTCCTGTATAATGCAGAGAAAGATGCTCACTTCTAAAAAGGTGATTAACAAAAACAGGGTTAATGCAAGGTTTTCATTAATGCAGTCAGATGAGAGATCAAATAAAAACCAGTTTTGCTTACATAACATTCATTTTTAAATAGTTTTCCAACTTTAAGTCAAAATCTCTTCTGTCTCAGTTCCTTATCTGCAAATAGGAATTGCAATAGCTATTTGATCATTCAGATAAATTTAGACAGACTGTTGCTATGACTCTGCACAGTGCTTTTAACTGGTGATTCCTTTGTTTTTTTGTTTGTTTTGTAAGTGTATCTGTTCTTTTTTGTAACATACTGATATCCTACCAAAACAATATCCTTCATTTGAAGACTTTTTGACTTTTAGAAGTTTAAGAAACTTAAATATCAAAAAAGTGTGATTCAAGTATAATTGCACTTAATCATTTTATATATATAATTATATATATAAATATATGTATATATATATATTTTTAGTTGTACTTGACCTTAATTCTCTGGGAAAAGAAAACTTGTTGCCTCTGAGTGCCAACTATCACATGATTGATCATATACATATTCAGATTTATTCAAAACCAAGAGAGTCAGGTAGCTTTCAACGCTGTCTTGAAGTTTTCGCCTCCATTACATGATTCACAAGTTACAGTTTTGAGAGTTGAATATACAGTTTTAATGTAATTAAATTGATAAAAGATCTCCATGAAGGGAATGAAATTTTCCTTCCATACTGAAAATGGCAAAGGAAAAATGACATCTTACCGGACTTGCTGTGGGTATTACCAATTTCTGCAGAGTTCATAAGCTTTTAGGAACTTCTGTTCTTCCCTATTGGGACTAAGCAATTTAAGAGAGACTCTTGAAAGCTTAAAAGGCTATTAGAGAGGCTATAAAGAGTTTGTAATGGTTTTACATTCAGCTAAGACTATACACCACAAATGCAACCCATGAGGTCATTTTATAATTCTGAAAGACACAGTAGAAAGTGTGTCAGTGTTCTCCTATACTTGAGAGAGATGACCACTTTCTCTCTTTTGGCCTGGGAAGCAAAAACAAACATAAACAACAAAAGATCAACAGCTGCTAAAATATGCATATGATTTGTATTAATCTTTCACTTTGAAGTATCACTCTTTCTCCTGGTAAAATTAGAGGAAAATAAAAGCAGAAACTAAATGTAATACCCTATAGATATTGTTTAAACATTCTGACTGGAGGTCATTTGTTGGGCTTCTGTTTGTCCCCCAGTTGGAATTAGGGAGGCAGATGCTACATAAATGAGGCTCGGCCTCTTGGCCATTTGTCGTCCCACTTCATCTATCACAGATCTGTTCTTAGATAACTTGATTGACATTTAAACAGTAGTACTTTATGCCATGTAGACCAGGAGTAAATATTCCTACAGGGCAAGGAGTTAGAGGAAGCACCAAAGATAGATCCAAACAATGGGCTAAGGATGCTCACGATCAGAAAGGATAATTTAGAGTCACTTGAACAAATGAGATTTTAGAGACAATAAATGTCAGTGCTACTTGACATCACAAAGATAGAGGAACTGAACATGCAAAGAACAAATGAACAAATGTAGCAGAAATTTAGAAAACTTTAAATATGAGCTAGAAGAAGGAATAGGCGGGATGCACTTGCATGCACAAGGGAAAAGGCAGTAAGTGAATCTGAGTTTGCAGAGACACTCAGCAGGAGAAATAAGGAGTAAAAGAGGAAGGAAGAAACGAAGCAAAGAAGACAGAAGGCAAGTAAGAAAACAAAGCCAAAACCGATAGAGAAGAAAAAAGAAGGAAAATTAAAATCACCTTAACAGTTCTGAATCGCGAGTTATAGAATATTCCATGTTATTAATATCTTGTAATTACAGTAATATAAGATTAGAGTCTCTAGCCTATGTTTTTAGATTATTTTAGATTCTCTTTTTTTTTTTTTTTTTTTTTGTCTTTTGCATATCTCAAGCACAGGAGTCATTTAAGCAAAATTCTAGTTGCGGGCTCATACAAAGACACAAAGTTTGTTCAATAATGAAACCAGTTATTCTTGTCTTTCAAATATGTTTGTTTGTTTATTATTATTTTCCTCCTGGAGTGAAAGAAAAATTGCGTGAAAAGTTATTACAAAATAAGATAAAACTCTTCCTTTCTCTCTGCCATTTCAGTAGTCTCTTTCTGATAAATGTCATCATTAGATACAGGACAAAATAAGCCACTTTTTGTTCTAGTTTGTTTTCATGTTTGTCATCAGATCTATGCTTCATTTTGCTTATTATTTCTACTGATCCTCAGTAGGTCACACATTTTTGCTTGGCACAAACTAGTACTGCAGGGAATAGGATGCTGCAAATCAAAGTCTTGTGAAGAAGTTGTGTTCCTGAATCCTTGCAGCACACAAGGTCAACAAGAGATGTGGCCTGAAGTTCTACTGCTTGAATCTCGACCTTCAGTGAGTGATTCTCCAATGACTTGGGAGGGACATCATGATTAGGTAAAATTCTTGACTCTGTTTATTGAAGGGCACCAGATTAAACTCTCTGCATGTTTGATGAGAAGTGAAGTGATTGTTTTTCCCACTTCAGATGCTTCAGCATGCCTTTTCATTAATGTTTTACCACTTGCGTACTGAATTCAGATGCTTTTGAGAGGTTCTAGGAAAAAGGAAAAAAAAAAAAAAAACTCCCCTTACAACATTGTAAGTCTTCTTGTGAATGAGAATTCTTTCAAAGGCAATCTTATTTTGCTTATGTACCCTTTGCACACCCATTTGAAAAAGGTGGCAGTTTACTTGATAAAAGTAAATAAAAATCAGCTTGAATCATACAGTATTTAAGCAAGAAAGTCATGAATTACTTCAAGATCTCAATACAACAGACCATGTAATGTAATCAAAGCTAAAGTGAGTTAAATGCTTTTCCTCTTTGAATGGTTCTGTAAACCTATTGAGTTACACATGAGCTTCTAAAGGAGAAATGATAAAATATTTATTTTGTTATAGATGAAATGAAAAACATCCTGCTGTTCATTTTATTTTAGTGAAAAGATTTACGAAAGCAATTTAGCTACAGAACACATTGCTGCAGGCACTCATCAGGCAGATCTCTTGCAGAGCATATGCATAGTAGCACAAGAGGTGAAATGTTAAGTGAGAAGCAGAAAAATGACGGTGGTCTTTTCAAATCGTAGAAGATACTGCAACTGTACTGAGGGAGAAATTTGGTAGAAACTCCTAATCATGGTGCACTATGGATAGTGGCAGTCACTATCAGTTACTTCCAATTTACATGCCTCCTCCTTTGAATACCCTGAATTCCTTCCAATTTGTTTTTTAGGGTCTGATTAGTGTCTGATTAGTGTATCTCTGGGACAAATTTGACAAGATTCCTTCAGAACCTCTTCATAATCCTTCTGTTGTAAGGTATAGATTAATATTGTTTTTCGTCTGCATATCGAAAATGTTTGGATGTGTTATAAATGCCAAAAACCTTAGAAGCAGAGATTTTTACAGTTCATCCTTCAGTCCTCTGAGTTATAAAAAAACAAGAATGAGCTTAAAATTTAATAGAAGATGGCTTTAAGATGGTTATCTGTAAAACACACAGTGCAAAACAAACATTCCAATGCTCACATTTCATTGTTATTATAGCCATTCTTTTCCTGTTTTCTCTATAGGAGACCAAATTCCAGGAGACTAGCTTGGGCCTGCTGCTTTGTTCCTTTTTTTCCCACAGGGAATCTAGATTGCAGTGTGTCATAATTTCTATCTCTTATGTCCCAATTACTGCCCAAGTTCACCAAAAAAAAAAAAAGGGCTACCAGACTGAAGAACAGCACAGTAGCTGTGTCCAGCGTACCAAGGGATTACGACATGACATATGAGATGGCTTCTTGTATTTTTCAAACATGGCAAGAATTGGCATTATTTATTTATTTATTTATTTATTTAAACTCAGTTGCTTCACTGCAGTCTGCTGTTATTAACAGAGTTTTAGTATTTGACAGTTAGTCTGTCACTGCTGTTTTTTGCTGGTTTTGGTAATATTTGTTTTTCTTGCGCAACAACTGATCTAGCTGACCTCAACTGATGTTTATCTACATTCCTCATATGAATGGCAACATTTCTGGTTGTCCCATTTAGCCACAATCTTTGCCTTTAGTACCGGACAGCACCAGTGAGGAATATGACTCCCAAAAGAGTGCAAAGTCAGGTTTTCGCATTGAAGTCATTTCCTCAACTTTGGACTCATAAATGCTTTGAATTAACTTAACTCCTCAGAAATTGTGCTATTGAAAGCTCCCAAGTCCATCAGGTAGCCAAGCCCAGTATTTCCCAACCATCAAACAAGCATATTCTACAAGACAAAAAGTCAATGAAATTCGGAATATTTTGTGTGGGAAAGATCAGTCTGTTCTTAGGATGTTAATTTTGGAGCTCTTCAGCTTCTGACCCCTTTTGTGAGGCCTGAGGTGACTTATCTCATTTGGAAATTAGTGAAATGGGAAAAAGACTACTTCCTAATGAAAATAACTAACTAACTAACTAACTAAATAAATAAATAAATAAATAAGACAATCCAAAGGTATAAGTATTAGAGATTGCAAGACAGCAGAGTTATGGTAATGGGAACCACACTACTCAAAAAAAGAGAGCTGTATATCAGAAAGTAATTTACCTATGATATTCAATATGCTGCCTCTTTTTACTATTATTTGCTTTTCCATCTTTAACAATAATTAAAGAAATAAAACTTATTGTCTAAAGTTTCCTACCATAAGCTCATGATCTTGCATTAACCCGGGCATTGTTTTCCTAAGGCACTCCCTAATAAAAACAATCCTTGTACTTTTACACTTTAATAAAAGTTAAGGAAAAAGTGAGATAAAAAATACATCAGTCAGCTTTACTTCATAGCGCAACCCTTCCATGTTTTGCAGTCCACCACAGAAGAAAAACTTGCTCAAGCTCAAATTTGTATTAATTTAGTGTGTGTGTCATGCACAGATATATTAACATCAAAGATCAATGAGAAACCAGCTAAAGGTTGTGAAGCATAATGCCTTTATACAGTGGTATTGAACTGAGGCTGCCTGGAGAAAAGAGATAGATTATTTCAACATCAAGCTTAAATAAAGAAACATGAAGCTCCTTCAGATTGTCTGTGGCTGCAACTTTATCACCTTCACAAAGTCACCATAAACAAGCGCTCTCCCTCTCTGACCTTTAATGGCTAAAACAGGAATGAAAGAATGTACATTCATACAACATATTGTCTTTACAATTGTATTGTTATGGTAAGATTAAATTTTAAATCTTGTGGACAGACTATGCTTTATTATGCCAGAAATTATTTCATTAATTTTCTGAATTTATAACAGCTTCTATTTTTTATTATTTGATTCTTGAACTTAGGCACTGACTTTATCCACCTGTAAGCCCCAAATATTGTGAATATATTTTCATATATATACTAGTAAGGAACACCAAATAGCCACCCAAGGAACATAAGGGAAGTTTATTGCTAACTAATATATTTGAAATATCTATTTTGATTAATATCTGCTCTAAAAAAGTGCATCATTAAAAAAAAAGTGTGTTTTTATTAGTAATAGTACTACTACTAGTAATATTTTATAAGAAATATTTTATATTTTTGTTTTTATTTGTAAGAAAAATAATGCTATCTTTCTGATTCATATGTCATATATTACAATAGTAATTGTAATATATTATTGTGTAATATTTCATATATTACAATAGTAAATAAATGTGTCTTTTAAGAAGAAACTTCATTCTAGTACTATAACTACTTCTGTGTTTTCAAAATCTGTGTATTGGGTTTTTGACTTTTAAAAATCGTTCAGATTCCTGCATTGAAAAAAAAAAATCTAAAACAAAAATATTATTACCATAAAGCCAAATATTATTTGTTATTTTCATATTAATTGAACACAGAAAATTTTGGAATAGGTGAGAAAAATAGCATAATTAGGGTACATACAATAGTGTTCCTAAAGCTACATTTTCCCAAAACATTTTATTATCATTTATTATCACTTTTCCCTGATAAAACTATACATATAACTTTATGTATTTAATTATATGTAATAGCATTATTGAGACGTTAATGTTGTAAATAAGTGCATGATTTCAATTCCTATATCCCAGTGCATAATTTATATTATCTTTTGAGACTGAATCATAAAAAGGTCTTGGGAATTGCTTTGATGCAGCAGTTGCCCTACCCTTCACTACAGATTTACCTGTGTCTCTGTGAAATGTTCGTAATCTTCTATTCTGTCTCAAAATACTTGTGAAAAAACCGCTTTTACATACTCTAAGGTAATATATAACAAATAGTTTCTAGCAAAATGCAAGAAACACTTAAAACACATCTTTTATTTTTCATTCTCAAATGGATATTTCTAAAAAAATATGTGTTGATTTAAATAGCAGTGGTTTGGGGTCAAGAATTTTCAGTAAAATTTAAAACCATTGTTTAGAATATGTAACTAACAATCACTAATTGTTGGTCATTTACTAAAGACAAAAATCATGATGGACTTTAGATTTCAGATCTCACAGAAGTACATAAATTAATTAAATGAGTACACATGTGAACAGTGTGTCAAAGATCTTCTATATGCTTTTGTACATCCTTCTCATTGAAATGTCCTATTGTGCTTATGACAGTATTTTTATTTAGACCACGTCCAAAGTGTGCAAAGCCATGGAGGTGAATAACGGAATGATCAATAGTTGTGTGATACTTCTAAATCTACTTGCGTAAATTGAATAGAGATATATGCTGTATATACCATATAGATACATAGTAAAAGTCTGCAGGTTCAGGAAGTCAGGCTTTAAAATCCACTTGCATAAGCATCTCACAATGAATTCATCAGATAGTTTTGCAGTGCACAAGAGTATTCTCCATCACTCTATAGTCTTTTTTTGTTAGGTCACCATATCAAGAGCAATGACGTAGTTGTTGATCACTACTTAAAGTCTAAGTAGTGTCTCATAGTATAAGTAGTGCCCCATATCCGAATACAAAACAAATTGTATTGGTATTGGCAAGCCAAGAGTAAATTCTAAAACCACCAAAACAAAAATATAATATACCTGAGTCAATTAGTCAAGTATTTAGAAATACTTTAACGTATTTTTAACTTTCAATAAGTGGAAAAGATTTGTGAGCCCCACCAATGACCACTGGACCAAGCAGAAAACTCTTCATTTCTATACTGTCCAAAACGATCCATTTTAACAAATACTCCCTCCAGTTTGCCTTTCCATCTGCGCATCCTTAGGATTTTTAAAATCATTTTTAGAGTCTTAAGGCTCTTCTGAAGGTATGATTTCTGTCCTCAAAAAATAAGTTTTCTAAGAGTTCAGGCCCAGAGATAGCAGCCAAACAATCTTGCACTTTTTAAAAATACCTATTCTATTTTCCTTCTTTTCTTTCTGATGAGGAATATCTGCTACTCCCTTGTAGACATAGAATTTCATTTGGCTTGTTATGGAACTCTTCAGATTGTGCATTCTGTAATGTATTCTATTCTAATCTGTATTTTTTTTTTTTCAGTATTGCTTTGATTGTCCAGTAGTTTTAATTCGACAATATGTGATGTATGATGTGTACTTGTTAGTAAATATCTGCTTCAATTCATACTATGGATTACACTTCCATATGTTATTTATAAAATGAGGATTCAGTAAATTATGCGTAGAAATTTTCCAAACTTCCACAGAAATAGGGAGGAAGAATGACAGAAGACAATATCTACTACGGTATGTTGTTGCTACTGTTCACACTGATTCATAACTTAGTAGTAATGCTGTACATATGCCATGGGAGTGGATGATTAAGTATATTCTCTGAGTTACCCAGATTTCATAACTGAGCATGTACAAACTTGAGTAAAAGAAAAAAACATATGCTGATGTATGCATAGGGTTTAAAGGGAATATTACCACCTTACCCAGTGATCATTAGCTGTTAAAACACCAAAAAGTATGATATATTGGTCAATAGATTATATCAAAGGTTTGCATATAAAATAGGTGTAGTACATCACCTGCCAAAGCATCGTGTGTGCAACTGATTCATCAGCTTTTTCTTTTTTTCCTTTTTCTCTCCCGTGAAAAGCTGTGTCTGCAGACAAGCAAAAGATAGGTTTTTGAGTTGACTTTCACCCTATGAAATCTAACAGTCCAGGTTAATAACTTGGTCTATGTTTGTGAAAGAAAATTGAAGCCATTCTTTCATTTGGTTTAGATACAGACCACAATAAAAGGAGGTATTATAAACAATGAACAGACCAGTCCCCCAAAGCATTGCAATTTCAACTCAGAATTTCATCATGACCTTAAAGAAAGCACACTATTCACTGGTTTTAAGGACCATAATGATGCTGGTAAGAAGACATCAAAGACATTTAAGCTTGCTTTGGTAATAATGAAAAGGAAGTATTGATGCAACTTTTCAAAAGCAACATTCTTCAGCAGACCTGGATAAGAAATGACAGCAGACGGAATTTAATCTGTTTCTCCTTTAGTGAAACAATATTTATAGGATGGGAAGTGTCAAGTGGAAGGGGAGAGTTCTCATTTTCCGAGGACTGCAAAGCTGGCTTTGTCAATTCTTGCAGTCCTTGCTCCTCCTTTGCTCAGTATCAGGGATTTTATCTTATTGGAGTTGACAGTGTTTCACAGACGCTAGAACTTTGAACTCTCCTACCTGCTAAAAATACAACTACCTTTCCAATTTGTCATGCTTTTAATTGACTCTTCATTGAGTGAATATGGCTAGTTGAATATACAAGGCATAATCGATTCTCAGTTTATATAGATATATAAATAGTTATAAATATATTAGGTATATGTATATATTAAATGGTCCAGCTAATCTAGTAAACTAACAATCAAGCCACTGAACAACAGCAAAACCCCTTTACAAATCACATATATAAAATCTGATGCATCTCTGATTTGGGATCGTAAGTTTTAATTACGTTCGGTATACCTCGCCTTTGAAAAGGGAAGCTTAGCTTAAACTTACACAGCATGGTTCAACCCCAGTGTTCCCTTTGACCCAAAGCAAACCGGAAAGCGAAATTTGCTTTCCTCTTTCTTGAATATGATGCAACTGCCTTGGTCTGTTTGACAGCAGTTTAAAATATGTTAGGAAAGAGCTGTTAGGGAAGTTATTTATGGTAATGTTAACAAGAGTAGTTTATATAAATTTGCATGCATCTACATGAAATATACTCCTGTACATGCCTTTCGCAGAAAAAAAAAAAAAAAATCTAAATATTTACAGATCTTCAAGCCTAGCCA
>WBNA01000507.1:57860-71304 GCA_013398345.1 Nothocercus nigrocapillus | reverse complement strand
CTTCCCAGAACCAGTGGGTGTATAGATATGTTTATAGAAGGGAAAGGAGTGAATGAGCTCAGTATGTTTTAGAAAAAAAAAAAAAAAAAGTGTCCTTTTTTTCCATATTTCAGTGTCTTGTGTCAGAGACAATAAGAATCAGCTCTCTTTTACAAATGAGGCGCCATGGAGTTACTGAGATTTCCAACATGAAAATAAGGTGTGTAACTGATCTTTCTTTCACTTCTAGCTAGGAGTTATTTTGTACACCATGGAAGCTTGTGATCAACTTGCCATGTTTATGAGATTGCTCATAACTTCTTACATGCTGTTTATTGCCTAAAACACTCATTCACATCTGTCATTTTATGTTTTCAAATAGTAAACTCACTAGCAAAAATCAAAATCTGTCTAGGGTGTTTAATAAGTAAAAAGGGAAATATATATATATATATATTTTCTGTTACTCAGTTGTGAAATAGTGAGTTATTTCCCCCAAATTTTGTTCTGCTCATAACTGAACTTTTGTGCTGCCACACTTGGTCTGTCAGTGGAAGCAACAACTGCACTAGAGAAGGGAGGCTGTCTGTTTTCTATCACATTATATAGAGAGAGTAAGGCCAATCATCAAATATTCTCATCCAAATAATGGAGACATTTGCAACTCTCCTTGTAAAGTATCATAAAGGAGACGCCAACAACACAGCAAAGGAAAATATCCCAGATAGTTTATGGGATTTTTTAAAGATAATACTGAGCTTGATCAGCAGCTGCAATTCCCTTTAGGTACTTCCATTTTTAAGTATTTTTTATTAATTTATTTTTTTATTTCTTAGAATAGGCTCTTTCTTTTATGCCAATAGTTGATAAATAATGAATAAGATAAAAGCAGTCAATGAAGTTTTCTTATTTACTGGAAAATTCCAAACCAGAAAACACTACCTTTTATCTTCCAGCTGAGAGTGTTCCTCATGCATATATTTTGATTTTCCTTTGCTACTATTTCCATGTTAATGTGTGCAATTATTGTTGGCTCCAATTTTCCTGTTTTTTTTTTCACATAAAATTATTGCAATATTAAATTACTATTAGCTACAGATTTTAAGAATTTATAGTAAGTTTTTCCCCCAGCATAACGTTATTCATCATATAAAGAATAACTTTGTATAGGAGCCATAATATGAATAAGTAGTCTAAACTCGTTACACCAACCAACACAATCATACAAATAATGTTTGATTTGCATAAATGAGTTCAATGTTAAACAATTTTGCCAGACCAAAAATATTTTCCATTAATTACCTATTGAAAATCCTTATCTAGGAACAAAGAGGTTCAAATATATGTATCACTTAGTGGTCTCTAGGCTTAGTGGTCTCTAAAATCACAGAGATGGTCAAAGAAACTTTACACAGAAATGAATTGCATTCAATTTGTAATTTCCTAATATATATATACACTCAATTTTCATTCAACCAATAATATATATCTTTTTATTATGATGCTTTTTAATTTCATAGAATCATAGAATCATAGAATGCTTAAGGTTGGAAGGGACCTCTAGAGATCATCTAGTCCAACCCCCCTGCACACGCAGGGTCACCTACAGTATGTGGCTCAGGACTGCGTCCAAGCGGGTTTGGAAGATCTCCAGAGAAGGAGACTCCACAACCTCTCTGGGCAGCCTGTTCCAGTGCTCTGTCACCATCACTGGCAAGAAATGTCTCCTTAAGTTCCTGTGGAACTTTTGGTGCTTCAGTTTGTGGCTGTTTCTTCTAGTCCTATCAGTGGCCATCAATGAAAAGAGGCCAGCACCATCCTCCTCACTGCCTCCCTTGAGGTACTGATAGACACTGATGAGGTCTCCTCTCAGCCTTCTCTTCTCCAGGCTGAACAGGCCCAGCTCTCTCAGCCTTTCCTCATAGGGCAGATGTTCCAGGCCCCTGATCATTCTCATAGCCCTGTGCTGGACTCTCTCCAGAAGTTCCACATCCCTCTTGAACTGGGGAGCGCAGAACTGGACACAGTACTCCAGGTGTGGCCTCAGCAGGGCTGAGTAGAGGGACAGGATCATCTCCCTCAACCTGCTGGAGACGCTTTTCCTAATGCGCCCCAAGATTTAATCATTATTGAATAAACAGACAAACTTAGAGGGAGAGATTATAGGTGGTTTTTTTGGGTTTTTTTTTTTTTTTTGAATTCAAGTTCAAGTGTAACTGAAGCCCTCCTGGCTGGTTTAAATCAAGAAATGTTCAGTAACTGTTTGAGTTCACCCTCATCATCAAGCAAAAAAGAATATATTTGTGAAATTGTCAATGGCTGATACTATGTCAGGAAGTCCTTTGTAACTAGCACTTACAAGAAATCTAAATGCATTCATTTGGATTGCTTAATATGAGAAAGTGCTGATAAATGAGACCACCTCAGTATCACAAGCTGTGAGATTACTCAATTATCATAATGCTAAAGCTAAAAAAAAAACGGTGTGGACTTTTAAGGAATGTATCTAAAATGCCTGTAACAACAATATCCTTGGTGTACTTTCAGTCTACTAGTTGATGGTCACAAACCAATATTTAGTAATATTTTTAGTAGGCAAAGATATCTGAAATCAAATACTGAATATGAAGAAATAAGTGAAAGAGGAAATCAAACAATTAATGAAACCAGAAAAGAAGTTGACAGAGTCTTACATTAGCATATTAAAAGACTGTTATTTCTTATGTTAACAGAATTAGCATACTCTGCACTGTTCAGTGCTTATCCTTCCTTCATAAAAGGATAACAAATAGTAATGGCCTATGTAAACACTTTTAATATTATCTAGGCATTTATTTTATGCAATAGGATGAAAAGCAAATGCTTATGGTTATGGTTTTACACAAGATTTTACTGACAGTTTTATAATTTTCAGAATTTTTTCAGTTTCATTAACAGAGCATAATTCAAGATTATCTACTTCATATTGAATCTCGGCAGTGAGAAATTATGAAAATGTCAATTCTACCCTGCCTTGAGTTGCTGGCATTGACCAGATAACTGGAGCCAATTGCTACAGCTGATACCTTGTTTTTTTCAATCTCTCAGTGCTTCTGAGTAGTTTTTATCTCTCTTTAACAGCAAATTTTGCAAATGAATATATAAATAGTCCATTTTTCTTTGGCTGTATGTCAGAAAGAGATGAACACTGTTTGGGAAACTTTTCTAGTGTTGAGAAGATTTTAAATCAGTTTGCTTTCTATATCAGTAAGAATCAGAATAATTTTGTTCTATATAATATCACAGTTGACCATTTTCCATTTTACATTTCATGCTGACAACTTATCTTTGGTTTGCTAATTTCGGACAATAGTAGCTAAACCTACAATCTCACAAGCTTACTTTATAAATTATATGTTCTACATTTTTCCATGCTTTCCGCTCCAATCTTGCAGATGCTAGTGCTGATAGATTTTGAATTTTCCAGATGACACTTCAAACTGCTAGAAGTTCTCTGTAGTAAAACGGAAACACTAAAATATTTTGAGGTTGCCAAGTTGACATGCTTTGGAGCAGTTGTTACTTCCTGTCAGCTGTCAGAAACTATATCAATTTATATGCACTCACCTGAAGAATTTGGCAAGCAGTTCTAATAACTATTCTGGTAGGTTGTAAGCATACTGTAACGTACTAGATCAATCTAACATGGTTTCCTACTATTTTGAAGATTTGAGGAACCAGTGTGTATTTCTTACAAATACCAAGGGCTTTTCATATTGAAGTAAGTATTGTCCATACTTCACCTTATAGACTTCTGTCTTTGCAGATGTACAAGAAGAATTGAAATGAATTGAAAAGTAAAAATTTCTGCCTCTCTCATCAATCTGATACTTTTTTTTTTTTTGCTATTTTATTCCTTGTAGGTCTGGGTTTTCCTCTACTCTTTCTCTACAGTAAACCAAGCAGTCCTTTGGAGGCCTTTAGCATCAGTAACAAATGACGCTATTTTCACAATGACTCTTCCAGTGCATGTTTTTGCAGAGCACAGCTGACTGTGATGAATCTCATCTTTTAAAACTCCACAAATGTTTCAGACACTTCGACATATGTTTTTCCCATTGCAATAGTCTACAGAATAATTTACCATAAGCAATGAACCAGCTATTTATTTTGAATATCAGTGTATCATGCTGGTCACAGATTTTACCCTCAGAAAAATGACTCTCTTTCTTCAGGCTTCATTCCTTATCACACTGTATGTGTTGGCAGTAGCTTTAGCATTGCAGAGTGAATTTCAGCTGCAGATTGGGATACCTCACTTCATATGTTTGTGAGGTTGATATCTCCATAGAAGATAGCGCTTGATTCAGTTGCCCACACATGTTTCCAGAACTACTTTAGCTGCCCTGCTCTATCCACCCTGCCCTTTAATTGTTGGTCCAGAAAAGCACAGGCAACCTGTAGAAATTGCAAATGTCCCTAGGGTCCTGTTCTTAAACTGCTGCAAGCTGTAGCTATGGTTTGAGGTTTGTGGCATCTATCTATCTTGCCCAAAGACCATATTTTCTGTCATTCTACCTCTACAGTTAAGGAGAGTGGCCTCCCACTGCATGTTACAAAAGTCTACTCAAGCATACACAACTCTGATTTGCTGTGGTTTAACTGAACTCAACAAAATTTGAAATGACTACAAGAAATTTGCAACCAATGGGGATTCTTTTTTTTCTTGATAGTTCTTTTATTTTCTACCCTCTCTGAAGCATGTAGACTTTGGGAGATTAATTTCTTTATGCAACTATCTTAGTATAATGATTGCCTTTACTTCTTACTGAGCTACTTTAACTTGACAGGAAAACATTTTTTAATGTAGTCAGATTAGAAATGTTTCCTTGTGCAACTTGATTATTCTCTCTGTTTAGGAATGTAATAGTGATATGTGGTAAGAAAGAAGACTCATGAAAATTTCAAACTTACAAAGTAAGGTATTAAAAACATCTGATTATTAAAACATATACTGATCTATTGGTACAGTATTGGTTATACACAAGTCAACTGGGAAACATTTATTGGCTTTGCCATTTTATATCTATGAGATAAATGACCAAATCTTTCATAAAATGTCCATACTGCGACCTCTTTGGGGGTTTTCTGTTCATTCTCACCTTGGTTGCTGCAATCTCAATTATAGCTTTCTTTATACAGTTTTAAAATCACATCTTAATAGTTAAAATAATAAAAAAAAGGCATTAATTCATATTTCTAGATAGCTTATGACTTCCTGTGCTTTTCCAGTCTAGCAGTGCCAGAAGTTGAGAACTAGCAGTACAAAATATGGCAATAGATTTGACTAATAGGTTTAGCTTTAAGGACTCTTTACAGTAAAATGCTGCCTGCTAAAATCAGTTGCATTTGTGATTATGTTCAGTACTGGTGTTGCTTCACAGATACCAGTAGAAAGAAGTGTGTGGTGCACATGTTAGAACTACATGTATTGCAGTATGCCAAACATTCAGTCAACATCTCTGAAAATTAAATTTGTAATGAATTGATCCTGTTCTTTTGTTATTTGCTTAATAATCAACCATGCCAATAGCTAAAGAATAAGGAAAAGCATTTAAAATTAACACAAATGATCTTCAAACCAAAACAAACCCCAAACAAAAGCGAAGAAACAAACAAACAACGACAGAACAAAATTCCACAACGCTTTTAAATATTTTGTAGCAGAATATAACTTCTCTAAGATACCGTAGTGACTTTCTATTTTTTACTTCACATCTTCTTAAAGACAAGAGGGAAATGAGAGGCTGGATTTCAAAATTAGTTCTCTGCTTTGCTAAGTAGGTCTATATAGTCCTTGACACTGCAAGAATGCTTTCTAAAGCTGCAAGCTGTCCCCACATAGTCTACACCATGACTAATTATTTTATGTAATGCGCAGTAGTCTCTTCCTATCCATAAGCACGTGAATCACACATTAATATTTTATTAATAAAAGCACATCTTGTGCAGACTATAAAATGCCACTGAGAAAACATTGAAAGATTAAAACAGTGCAATGAATGAGCCAGAGAGAGTGTTTTCATTTAAAAAAAAAAAATCACTTTCAAAGAAGATTCATCAAATTATTTAAAACAGTGACTTAAGTTCAGTGGAAGGAAGAGGCAGAAGAACCAGAAGCAGAATTATATTAAGAAACAGAGAAGAGTATTTCAAATCTAAGTGAGAATAAATAGTGAGGCAGATTAGGATCAGGAAGGTGGAGGAAGAGCTTTGGGGTGAGCTTACAAATCAGCTGTGAATAAGCTAGGCATCCACAGTATCATTGCATTGGCCAAAGCTTAAGTAACTGAGCTGGTTGTAGACTTTTTCTATGCTTCTCACTATTCACTTAAACTCATTTCATAGATTATCTTTGTTTGTCTTTAATAATGAAGCATTACAAATCCAGAGCATTAATAAATTGCGAATTCAGCATCATATGATTTTAAAAAATGATATATGTGAGGTAGTCTTTTTGCTGTTGAACCTTTAAAAGCCATGTTTTCAAGCTTTCTTAACAACAATGTGGAATAGAAAAGTATTTATTTTTAATGAAAACTGAGTCCAGTACAGTCACATGACTCCAGAAACTGGACCCGTAAGAAAAACATCACATATCATGAAACTAGCAGAGAGATTGTGAGGGTTGGCATAGTGCTCTTGTTTATTTTATTTCTAAAAACATTAATAAAAATGACTGTTAATCAAAATAAATGACAAGTCTGCCTGCATGATCTTATTGGCCCCACAGGACTTTCAGGCAAAGACATTTGAACTTCAGAAAAAGGAATCATCTGGGAAAATAGTGCTTTAGAACTGAAACCTTGTCTTCAGGTAAATGGGTTTACGACTCACTATCAGTACAAACTATTTGAATTTCTTGTGCCTTAGCCTCCCCCCCCCACACACACAATCCATTTTGATATTCTAAAATATTAGTGAATTTCTGTTACCTGTATATTTAGAGAAGTTGAGATTCTATATTCAGATCTAGAGTTCTTACTAAATACATATTTTGAGGTCTACAGAATCAGAGAAAAATAATAAAAAAGGAAAAATTACCAGTTTTCCAATGACATGCCCAGTTCCCATCTGCTAACCTAGCAGATGAGATTGTCTGTATTTTACCTTTACCAAAAACTATATATATTTTTTATTATTTATTTTTATTTAATTTTTATTTTTTATTTAACAAGTACAAATCTGCAGCAACTGTTCCTTAGGAAAACCTTTTGCTGTTTAACTGAGGACTAGCAATAATTTCTTTTCCGTTACTGTACAGCTCTGTCTATTTATCTGTCTATTCATCTATCTATAAATAAGTCTATCTATACATATAAAACCTCAGGACTTGATACAGATATAGTCTACAGAAATTTCTGAGGATTATATACTTGTGCAATTAAACATTCTGGTGTAATTTTAACTCCAAGTATTCTGATGTATTCTGACATCAGAATACTTGGAATTAAAAAAATGTTATTATTTTCAATTCTTTGAATATTATTGTGTGCTTTTGACACTGTAATGGAAGCAGATATCAAATCTTTATAAGCTCTTTCAAGTTATCTTAACGGGAATCAAAGTGCGAGACCCAAAAATCAGTTTCTATTTTTTTTTTTTTTAATCATTTTATTAGAATTATTTTAAAAGGCAAGTAAAAATACTTTATTCTATTACATTTTCATTTCACTTCATCTCATAAAATCACCCAGGTACTTGTCAATTATCTTTCTGCCACTGTACTCTTGGTAGGGAAACATAGGCAATGTGATACATACTAAGCAAATACCTATAATATCATTAGCGTAAGGAGAACTAATAATGGAAAAATAAATACATTGTGTTTAAAAATGATTCAAAAGAATTATTGTTATATCCAAATCATAACTTTCTGGATTGCAATGAATTCAGATTAAACTGCAGTTTGCTCATCTTTATGTGGAAGATACTCTTCAGCTGTGTTTTAAAGACTTCATTAACAGTATCAGATAAATTATTGAGTCTTTGAATATTGTTCCCTTCTTCACAACTTAAAATCCTTTCACATCATTTTGGATTAAACATGACAATTTAGATATTTTATAACAAGTTTTAGATATTTTTATAAAAACAGTTTAAACAACTGAGGAGTTGTGTTATACTTTCACATGCTGCTTTCTGAGATCTCAAATTCATATCAAACTTATTTGTATTACTGTCCAAAAAAAAATCATCTGTTATTCTGTAAAGCACTTTTCCTTTGCCAAACATAACGTGACCACATGGGTCATATCATCATTTTTTTATTTTTTTTTTTATTTTGGCCCGCCTATAGTCCCACAAATCCTGCTCAGCTGACAGTTGGCCAAGGCATATCTAAGAAACCAAAATATCTTTGAAGATAATAATACTGAAGGATTCTGGTTGCAATAAATTCCTGTGAGTGGTTTGTCTTTGTTTTTGTTTTGTTTTGTTTTTCACCCTCCCTCTTAATTCATGCACCACATTAAGGAAAGAAAATAACATTTTTTGTCTGGTCGGACTTCTCAGCAACTCAACAATTAACATATGCATGCATACACAAAAACAAGCAGGCAAACAAACAAGCAAACAAACAAAATAACTAAAAGACACAGACACACACACACACACAAAACGATAATAAAGATATCAAGAATCTCTTCCAGTTGCCAGTTGCCTTAGTAAAATTATACATAATGAAGTCATAGACCAGGGGTAGAATGGAATGGCAAGCCCAAATTTGCCTTCTATCACTCATCCCTTTATGGGAAGACTTAAAGAAGATGCATAGATTCCCCAAGGTGTCCCAGAGGTGTTCCAGAAAAGGAACATCCCATGCAATGCAGTGACCGCATGCAATGACCAGACCAGGGAACAGGAACTGGATAGTAGATTAAAGTATGAATACGTGTGAAGTCCTAAGAGGACTCAAGCTTGAGAGTGGTACTCTTCACTGATCTTAAAAAGCCATAGCTTTCTGTTTGTCTCATAGTCTTCTCATGAGTGCTTGTGACCATGAGTTTGTAGGTCCCGTATCCGTAGGCTTTATCAAGGACTGTCCGCATCAATATCTCAATTTTCTGATGTTGAAAAAATACAAACAAAAAGTGCAGGTAGACCTGCAAATATACTGCAAGTAAGTGTGATGTGCTTTAAAGAGCCAAACAAACATACTCAATGGTACTGTTATAATCTCTGGAGCACAGATGTCAGATGCTTTTCTTGTGAAGTTCCTCCCTACGCAGACAACCAGCACCAGCTTTATGAAGAATGTAAATTCTCTCCAAGTCTCCAGAGTACATTTATACAGACGTAGGTGCTAGCACATCTCTATGCTGGTTCTTTTTTGCAAGAAAGCATTTCACCTCAGTCAGGAAGGCACTGTCCAACACTCACATGCAGCCCCTTGCAACACCAGAATAGCAGAAGGACATTGCAATAATATTCTGTGTGTGAGCTGACTAAACCATGGATGACGAGCGGGAAAAGTTATCCTCTTGATAAAATCATGTAGAGGTTAAAAAAAAAAAAAAAAAAAAGGTTACCTATCTTGGTTGCTAAATAAACAGCCAGTAAAAACAAATAACTCCATCCCTCTAACCCCAAAGCACATTTATTTCAAAATGAAGACATGATTAAAACAAATGTCGGGCAAATCTACTAAAACAAGAAGGATTGCTATTTTTTATCCATTACTTATGAGTATGGTTACTTACGATTTATCATTATTTATGGCATTTTTCCAGATTTTTGTTAGTATCCACTGCTGCACTCCTTCAAGCCAAAATCTCAATACATATATTAACATATGTCTTCACATATAGTTTTCACAGCCACATGAAGGTTTCTAGCAACCTCAAACCATAAACCAAGTGTAATAGACTTCTTATTTTCACATATCTTTTTTCTTTCTTTCTTTTTATTCTTGTCTACCAGACACCATTAAAAGCCTCATTGGATACATGTTTTAGCAGTTTTCCACATCATCACATGCTCTACATTAGAATTATTTTTTTTTTTGATATCCATTCAGCTGCAATTTTCTTCTTTTATATTCTAGTTATCTTAAAAACTTAAATCAGAAATGTCTTGGGATATTGGAGAATTTGGTCCTGCCTGTTTTTGGTACTCTCTGTTCTTCAAACAAATATAAATTTATTCACTTTTCATGTTTTTTCTGTAGCTAGCATTCAGCATCTTTCTTGATTTCAGAATACTCATGTAAATTAAGCTTTATTATGCTTGATCCAGTAGGAAAATAAACTCCATGGCAACAGCCGCTGATGTTGTAAACATCTGGTGTTTCATACAGAATACCATATGCTGGCAGAATCAAAGCTACCTAAACAACCACAGACCTCTCCCCTACAGATAATTAATAACAATATTGGAGAATATAAGTCCTACATTTCCTTTTCCTTTTCCTTCTTAAATTCCTTCCTACAGATCACTGTTTTGCCCAGTAAAATTCAGTATTCAAAATATAATAAGTTTGCTATCTATTCTAAAATGAAATATGGTTATAGTAAGGTATCAAGGATCTACAGTGTTTGAAGTGCATCTTTTCCAAAGTAACAGTCTGTGCATGGAGTAGAGAGCCAGGCTTCAGGGCTTTGCTAAAAAACACAGAACCGTATAGTAATACTGCCTAATTAATTTAGTAGTCTCAGTGTTGGGTAAACATCCTACACTACCCACTATAAATTCAAATTCTTTCTGTTCTTAAGTCTTATTCCTCTGTTTAGACTTTAACAAAATATCACAGCTCAGGAGACTAGGACAAGAACAATTCTTGTTCCCTGTACTTCTGTAATGATATCTGTGCTTTGACTCTTTCCATTGTGGTTATGAATTCCGCCTCTGAGCCAAATTCATGAAACATCATTATTTTAGAAGCAAAAATCAAGGATCAGAGGCTGGATGAAACAGCTGATCTATAAGCAGGAGCCCATATAGTGACAAAGTAAATAATATTAGCTGTCTACTTGTTTCCACTGACAGAGAGAACCCTTTATCATGAAGTCTATCTCCAGTCTTCATCTGCAAACAACTAAAAGATTATAGGATAAATGGCCATCAGGCACCTCCTACTTTGCCTCAATAGACCTTCAGAATTTCTGAATTTATATATAATTCATTAAACATCCATTTTAAATTCTAACCTCTCAGAATACTGATGAAAGGTGAAGAAACTCTGGGAAATAAAAAAAAAAAAAAAAAAAGGGGGGGGGGCTGTAATTTATATGAATTGTTAAATTTGCACTGAAAGTGTGCCAAATTATAGCAAACAGCAAAACAAAATACAAAAGATATCTTAAAAATAGTTAAGTTTAAATGCAGATGTATGTGTATTAGTTAAAAAAAATCATGAATGTGATTGTTTACACCAGGATTCTGATTTGAAAGAATACTTCAGAAAAGTGGTACATACTATATGTGACAGTTGAAACAGCTTAAACTTGCTTATTTAATTCTCACTAAAAGCAGATCAAAAAGGGTTGAAGATGGACTTATATGCAAGTGATCAGATATTCATGGAATCTAAATGAATTATTGGATTTGTATCCAATTTATTTTTCCCATCAATATCATAGAGCTATTTATGCATATTTTTTCAAAGAACTTTGAAATACATAGAGGGAATGTGTAAGTGTGTATTACTGCAAAGTGTGTATTACTGCAAGTCCTCTAACAAAATACACTTAAAAACTGGAATAAATCCTATGTGACATAAAAGGAAAAAAAAAGAACCTTTCAGTCTTTATGTTAAACTTATAAGCCCATATTAGAAGAACACATGTTATTACTGATAATTTACCCGTGCAAAGAAAAACCTAGGCAATTTATATCCATGAAATAGGAGTGTTTCAGAATTAGCATTTTATTTTACTTTTTGCTTTGTATGTATCATTCTCTGGCTTCATTTCCATAATGCTCAGAAAGTAGAACTGTGAAGTATCCCAGGTTGTAATTTGGTTATTCAAACACATTATGAAAGTTTGGTGAGTAGTATTGTCTGTGCAGTGAATCCTAGCGGAAAAGATACTACTTAGTGACTTAATTTTAATGATGAGGGTTTATTTTGCATGTAGAAAGGCCACAAGGCAAAATTTCTTTATTCAATATTTAATATTTTAAATTACTTGAATAGGTTAAGTCTGGCAATCTCGAAAAGATGGAGGAAGGTGAAGTGTGAAAAATTGCCGTCTTTCACAGCTTTAAAATGTTGGCTCTGTAGTCTGGCATAATTAAGTCAACAGTCTGCTGGTCTGCTTCCAGGCACTTTGACAACTGTTCTCTCACTGCCACCAGTAAATTAATAGGACTGTGCTTTTCCCAAGAGGCCCTGTGTGCAAAAGAAAAATTTTCTTATCCCTTGGTCTGTTGCTAGTGACGTGGTGATGGGCAATAATGCTCAGTCAGGTCATTTGCTCTGTTATAGTTGGGCCATTCGCACTATTATAGTTAGATGTGATAACACTTACACCCTTTTATCGTTGGAGTTTATTGTATCCCAACTGTTAGTATTCTCTCCAAAGCAATAGACAACAGCTGTGGAGGGACCTTTCCCTCCACAAAACAAGAAGGGAAGAGAATCTTTTTAACCATTTGCAAGTTATTTATTGGGAGTGTTAGAGCTACTTGATATTCAACATGATATTATACAGTGCCATAAGATTTAATAAAATTCTTTATTTCAGTTTTGTTTTCATCCCTGGAGCTTTTTGTTGCTATTGTTGCTGTTTTGTTTGTTTGTTTGTTTTGTCAGATTCAGGTTTAAGTTAATTCAAATACTACCAGCTACCAGCCTCCATTTGACTTTTTTGAACTGAGAGCTAAGAGTCATAGAAGCACTGTCATTTTTCATCAGTTCACTGGAAAACTATAGGAAAGTTTAAATTTAGTTTGCTCGGAAATGCAACAAGAGCCACGGAAGTCCTTAGATCCTATCCTTTTCCTGCACGAGGGAAATAACCTTCTGTAACCAACATGACTGGAGACAAGATTATTACTTTTGTTTGTCCTTGGTTTTATTACAATGAAGTAAACAATTCTTTAGCCAAAAAATGTAGCCAGAGAAAGATGAAGCCCCTCTATCTAGAATAAAAACTGACAAAATTTGCAGAGTCCAGATTTTCCTGAAAGTGGTACTACTGAGCTGAATAAAAGCCTTTGCACAGATACAGTGGCAGAATCCAAGGCACTAGAGAATTTCCTGGCTGGAGCACACCAAATGCTGAAACCTGATAGGACTGTTTGGAGGATTTACAAAAATCCTGATCCATGCAGAAATGCCCTTTTCATTTAACAAATAAACAATTACGAAGTAAGACAAGTAAGACCACGTTTCAACTGAAGCACATTTTTCATTATTTATATATTTTCTTGTTTGTTATTTGTTGCCTTCCATGAATAATTACTACTACAATTTTTTTTTATC
>WBNA01000507.1:0-29600 GCA_013398345.1 Nothocercus nigrocapillus | reverse complement strand
CTACAGTTTAAAAAGGAATTTTTAAATATGTCACAAATAAATGTCACAAAAGTTCTTAATATACCAAAAATAGCCTACAAACATTAAATGAACTCTGGATGAAAATGTGAGGATCCATGAGGATCCACAAGTCCGGCAACACTTGTGACCGCTCCTAAGTTCTGGGAATGCATAAAATTTACAAGAACCAAGTTAGACCCAATCAATAGGCTCTGGAGCTTGAAAATTACATAGGACAGAATTATAATGCACACTCTTTAGATGATCAGTGTTCTCGTTTGACAAAGTCTTTGAAGAACTCATAAGGAATATCCGCTTCTCCAAATTATATGGAAAACTGGAGGAAGACAAAAACCAGAAATTGTTCAAATAATAAGGAACAGCCAGATTTGGCTAACATTATTTGTTTTCACTGAAACATTTCTGCCATTCTATCTAAAGAAATATTATTTACCTTAGGAGTGCATTTAAAAATGGGGAAAAAAATAAATAAACTTTCTAATTTTGCTGGCTGTCAGAAAGAAGGCAAACTAAAGAAATTCTGATACATTCCATTATGTATGTCTCTCTTCGTATCCTACCTGACCTTTCAATTAAGCCCAACCATGTTGTCTATTCAAAGAGCTTTGAACAAGGATTTGAAAAGTCTTAGCTGTTTTCCCAAACGACATAGCAGCTCACTTCAAAATCAATTATGTTACCTTTAGAAATTGTAATATAAACCTTTTGCAAAATTGGATTTTTTTGAGTTCTACATCCATGAGACACAGTAAGGTTAGTACTGAGTATACAGTTTTAAAGACATTTTTCTCTCACTTTACATGCTCTTGAAACAAACTTCTATTTTCTGTAGATGCCAGAATTCCTCATGACATCCTAAAGGTTACAGAAAGGTCACCTTTTTATCAAACTTCTATTGTCCTAGAACATGGATCTTTACCTTTTGATAGCTTGTGTTAGAATCTAATTAGGACTGTGCTTACCTACTAATTTTCCTCCAGTTTTGCCTTGCTCATAACACCATGCTTTTGTACAATATTCTTGTTTGCAATATTAAGACCATACTTAGTATATATTTGAATTTCTTTGAAATTGGCTTGGTAGTGGGGTAGAAGTCTTATCATGACCTGATAATTTCTTTTAATACCATGTGTTTAAAAGGTCCATGAGATAGATTACCTGCCCTGACTTTCATCTTTAATCAATAGAAGAATTATCTACAACCAGTGGGGCTTGATTTGACTTCTGTATAACTTACAGTCCCTAGGGTTCAGTTGTCTATGACCTGAGGTTACTCTGATGCAGGACAGATATGCGACTTTGGATTATCTTTACTGAGGAAAAGTGTTGTAGAACTGTAAGAGAGTATGTAAGTCACAGCCTTGCAAGATAAAGAGAGTAAAAACATAGGAGAAGTGAAACAATTGAGGCTTATAGTAATGCAAGTCTTAAAAAAAAATACTGTCAGGAAAGAATTTAAAATCCAAAGGGGGAAAAAAGAAAATAGGAGGGTGTCAAAAATTCAGCAAAAAAAAAGGAACTCAACACACCTTTTTCAAGAAACTGTTGAGGACAATATGTCCCTATTTAATTGATAACTGTCTGACTAGTAAAAATTTTCAGGATGACACTATGCTGTTAATCCAATTATCTTAGTAGTGTGTTAGCCTACTATGCATATTAGCCAACACAAAACTCTTCTTATGAATATATTCTTCTTACAAGTTATTCTTGCATGTGGTAAAAGAGGCCTGAAAAGTAGAGAGAGAGATTTAGAGTTACTGTTCTATCTTCCCTTACTGTGCAGAAAAGATAGAAAACTAGTTGGTGTAAAAAGTGACATAAAAACATATATAATGGGTATGTCAAGGACCTTATGACAGACTATCAGGTTGAGGATGATGCAATTCTGCACTGATAATTACAGATCTATAGTTCACCAGTTAAGGATTGTGATTCTTGAGATTTCTTGGTTTTATAGTAAAAATAGATTAATATTTTGTGATAAAAAATCAAGCCATATACATTTTATATTAAACATATTCTACATTTTTGTGAATCTTGGAGCTACAAGTCAAATGGTGCTCCTTAAGTTACATCTGGGGACAAAATAAAAATTAGCATAACCCCAAAATGCCTCTGTAGTGAACCAATATTCATTAGGTATAAACTGATGTTTGTAGCTCTTTTTTCACCCACAGCTAGAGCTAATATCAGATATAAATACTTGGTAATATCTTAAAGCAGTTACTTACATCTTAAAAAATATATTCTAATTCCTGATCAAAATGGGAAAATGTGCGTATCTGTTGCTGTTAACCAAAACATCCTCAACTGGTTATGACTTCGAGATTCTAAAATGAGGAAAACAAAATTCTTTTTTGGTTGGTTGGTTGACAGCTTCGTTGATTTGGTGGTTGTTTTGTTTTATCTGCTAAGGTACCTCTTATTGGCCTAAGCTTTAGAGTCAGACTATCTGCTTTTTACCCTAAGTAGACGTGCCAAAAGACACCAAAGATACCTTATCTCTGAAGAAGGACTTATTAGAACTCAAAATAATAAATTAGAGCAGATAACTATTCTTTGAAATGGAATCTACACATGCTGAGTTATCAGTGCAGAGCAAAACTCTGCTTGATGTGCTCACAAGAGAAACTTTTGTCTCAGATAAGAGCAGAATCATCTTAGGCAATAGGTCCTCAAAACCCAGTTACGAGGAAACAGTCTGGTCTTTCAGATACCTACTGCTGGCATCATCTCAGTCCTGTTTAGCCAAATGTTCTGTAACATTCTCTTCCAGAACATACACAGAAAAATGATCATTTGGTGATGTTTACTTTCACTGTAAGGCAGACATAAAGGTTAAAGGTATGAGGAAATGGTAATATTTCAACTACAAGTGTCTCACTAACTCTACTTCTGGTTGCATATTTGAATGAAGACTGATACCACAGATGAGGGTTCTGGAGATGAAGAAACTTCTGTCCATAACAATCTTTGTTAGGTATCTGAAATGAAAAATACTTATTGCACTGAATATTTCCAGTCTTCCCCTGATATTTATAGTATTCAGTGGTGGCATGTGTTGTCAGAGAGGTACAGCAAATTAAATACAAAAGTATTCTTTTGCCTATGAAATAGAAATCATAATAATAAGAAAAATCTTTGCAATTGTTCAGATTATCCATGCTTTAGTCTTTCTACAGTCTTTTATCTTGAATTCATTATTTATTTGCATAGCTTCTTGTGTGTACAAACCTCCATCCAGATTCAGGCCTGTTTAAAGTAATTCAAATGTTTCAAATTCACTTTGTGATACAAGATACGCTCTTACTGTGTCTCCTGATTTAGTAAAGAATAGCATCATCATAGAGCTGTTCTGCTAATAGTAAACTAGGAATAAAGGATGCATTCAGATGAGTTGAATTGTTGTGGGCACATCCCTGCAACATCCCTGCACAAGACACGTATATATGCTCCTAGAAAAGGGAGATGAAGATAGTGTGGGGGTAAAGATTGATTATTCATTTTCTAATGCTATTATTTGAGAAAGTTCTGTTCTTTTCATGTGAGGAAACCAGAGAGAGATGGAGGTTTCTATTACCTTGGAGACAGCAGGGTCCACCTTCATCAGATCTACATAAAAGGTGGTAAAGGCTTTCAGAAACATATTTCCCTCTTGTGCGAAAGGCGGATGGAGCAAATACTAACACCATGCTCAGCATCAAGCACAGGTGAACTGGGGGCGTATGGTGCCTTCACAGTAAGTTTTCACTGAGGATTTAGCTGGCTATCCCTAAAATCTCAAAGACAGACACATGGTAATTTGGACTAACCAGAAAAATGGGCACAAAGGAGAAAGTAGCAATATAATGGACTTTTTTTTTCCCCTGGCTTTTGATATATAATAACAAAATATTCTTGTTTTGTTAGTACTGTGTTAATAATGAATAACCTCTACTCTTCCTGTTTTCTGCGATATTGCTCCCTTAAATTTTCCTTGCACTTTAGAGGCAAACGCACATAAATCTTGAACAAGATTTTTGATGAGATCCTTGCCAACTAAAAAGCATTAGAGTTTCCACTGGAAGTGGAGAAAAGAATAACTGCTTCATGCTTAAAATGCTGGTATGGAGATGATAATATTTGCTTGAGAGGCAGCTTGCCTCTTTGCTGTTATGGCAATCATAAGGTTCATCCACCAGACCAAGTGACATTTGGAGTCAACTATCACTTCTGTGATTATAAAGTGCATGGGGAGGGAATTCCTAATACCACATCACTTAAGCACCTTGGCATGGGCACAAGTAAATATTTCAGACAAGTATATGAGTGAGGCCTTCAGAACAGAACCATGTATAAACAAGTGTTACTTTGTGTTAATGACTGCCCTGATGACAGAAAGTTACAGAGTAGTAAATGCAGTGCACTTGGTATATTTTACTTGGAATGGGATACTGCTTGACACAACATTCCCCAAACTTCTGGCTTAGCCCTGGCACAGAGGCAAATATATGAGCCAGATGAGAATCTGACCTCACCTTTTCACAACGAGTATTACCTTTACAATTACCTTATATGACGGTGACAAGAGAAAATAAAATTTTAACTGTCCACCCAGCCAGCAAATCTTTCAGTAGCCTGTTTTCTCTAGCAATAGCACCTCAGTCCTGAGTTGCTCAGAAAGAATAAAGCTTAAAGTCCTTCGATAGTGACTAATCTTCTACCAGTCTTAAACCTTCCTTCTTCCCTTTCAGACTGTTGGAGTCTCTGTAACTTCTTTGAAAGTATAAACATGTTCATCCAATCAAGTAATGGGAAATATACCATAAGAGTTACTACAGCACTCATCAAAATAATATTTTAATTTTGAACCATGCATATCAAATGTTTAGTAAATCCACTGTCATTTATTTCTTCCAGGGAAAAGATGAGAAAGCAAGCTGAGGAGTGAGGAAATTCAGAAAGCTACAGCATTCTCAAAGTCTTCTGGTGATCAGAAAAAAAAAAAAAAAAAAAAAAAAAAAAGTGAATTACTCACTAGTGTGTCATACTGAACAGACTTTGTATGTTATGTTAGGGAGAAGAAGAGTTTTTTCTTTGGAGGCTTTGAAGAGAAACAGAACCAAGAAACATTCAGGTTAGAGTAGATCAGTTGGAGAGGAGGAGCAGTATGACAGTTATCTAAAATAACAAATAGCCTTGCAGTTAGTGGGGTTGCTTGTTTGTAAGCAACAGCCAGAATTTACTCCCTCTGTTGAAAATCAGGAGGAGAATCAGCCTATGCCCTCATCTCTAACAATATTTTCCAAACCTGTATGAAAACCAAATGTTTAGCTCTGTCAGGCTCCTTCTCATTAGCATACTATGAAGAGCTTGTTCGCTTTTGAAATGTCTGAAATTACAGCAATTAATTATATCATAAGGCTGGAATGATCTTGCCATCATTGCTAGCTTTGAAGGGGAATATTAAAAATGTGTGAGCTTCAGGAACATGGCATTTTTAATTCTCGCTTTAGCCACCTACTGTGCCTCCTCAAAGCTTCATATAGTTCATTTAACAATGTTTCAGACTACTTTTTCCACACTTAGTAGAATAATTGACATGCATGTTTTGAGAAGTGATCAGGGGATTTATGGGGGATGGGTAAGACCAAGTGTTGCCTTTCTTGCTCAGTAATTCCTTTAGAAGGAAAACAAAGTTGCAGGAAATTAATGAAAACCTTTACACAATTTAACAGATTATTTATTAGTATCTGATTAAAAATAAGAAGCCCTAGAGGGTTCTTATTTTCCTTTTGGAAATGTGACAATATTTTCACTGTTTTATATTTGCCAGTAGTGTTCTACATAAAAGAGAGGTAGGGTCATTTTGTTTTCACAAAGTATCTTTGTATTTAGTTTTTCTGTCTGTGTTCCAGATATTGTCTACTATTTACTTCAGTATTAAAATTAATTATTTTATTCATACAAAAATGAGAAAAAAATATATTAAAAAAATCAAAAATCAAAAACCAAATAAAGCTCTCCAAAGCTATAGGTGTCTTTGGCATATGTTTCAAGAGCAAGAGACAATTAAATAGCAATTTTAACTCCTGCCTCACCACAAGCATACCCTTTCTCATACATAATAGCCTGCAAAATTCATTGTCCTTATTTTTTTTCAAGATTCTTCATAATTGACTTCTGAAATTGATAAGGAAAGTTTAACTTATTCCAAGTGCTGAGTCTTTCAGAGAAGAGAACCTTTTACTCATTCCAACTCCGTAAATCAAAGTCCAGTCTGATCTATCACTCTAGGTTTCTAGCTTTGATAGCAGAATTACAGACCAGGCAGAGAATATATTGAAGTGTCACAAACAAAGGCAGGTTTTTAAGAACAAAATTGTGACTTTTAATTTTTTAACAGTTTATCAAAGACTTCCCTGACATTTATTTGTATTATGGCAGCATCTGTAGACTGTAGACAAAAATGATTTATTTTTGCATGTCTTCTTTCTTCAGTAAAAGTTATCAGGGAATAATAGAGTTTGCTATGGGGGGGGAGTGTGCTTTTGTATTTTTATTTTTATTTTTCATGTGAAAATGACCCACTGTCACTTTAAGTTTGTGAAAGACTGCACCACTGTCTTGTTTTGCAGTCTTCTTTGTAATATAGTGCATATTGCAGATACTTGTTTCTACTTTTCAGTATTGCAACAGAGTTTAATGATAAAAATCAAATCTCTGAATTTTATTAAACTGTTAAGAACTGACATACATTTAGCAATCCATGTTTTCCCACCTAAGCTAGATACGCAGTGTAGGGAGGGCTAAGAGATGACATGCATATACACTGCAGGACTAAGAAACCATGATTCTGAGGTGAAATATAGAAATTAGTGATGTTTTCAAGAACAACATGAAGGACAAAGTCCGGTGAACACTGACATTTGACATTATGGACTCAAAGAGTCCATAAAGTCTGTCTCACAACAAGTCAGGAATTGTTTAAGGTGGAATGCGAGAATCCCCATCACCTTTCTAATCTCCTTCAGCTCACAATGGTGTTACAAACAATCTTTGATGTATGGTAATAACATGCTACTAGAGTCTTATATATTCTGAACTGGAAAGCCTAGCTAGAAGTGGACATCACTGACCATTCAGAATATATAAATTTAATTCTGTATATGTTCATAATATGTTCAGTATGTTCATAACCACGTTAATCTAAGCTACCAAAAAAAAAAAAAAAAAAAAAAGGAAAAATTTCTTAGAAGAGTTAGGCAGGAACCATATGTATTAAGAGTATCACACACATTTTTCTGCTTTTTGCATACCAAAATGACTTTGTGGCAAACATAAGAGGGGAATAAGAAATGCCACTGAGAAGCAGAGTTTATATATAAGTGTTGCTGAATCCTGCAAGTAGAGAACAACATGGAAGCAGTCTTTGTATTTTTTCAGATACTTATCTTTCCGTTACACAAGCCCAGCAGCAACGGCCTTCAAGATGCAGCTAGTGGTCGTCTCATTCCCAGAAGTTGTTTGGAACAGAATCGTTCTGAGTGAGCCATTTCAGCAACTAGAAATTGCAGCCATCTACTGGTAATTGCCAAAACGTCAGCCAGAAAAAGATTTTAGGGCTTGGCATCTATTTATACTATTTCCCCAGATGTATTCATGTGTGTATAATCCAGCTGATGAACATCAATGCAATCTCTACAGTGTGGCATCTGGCTCCTTTGAACTGCTATTATTTCACCACTATATTTATTACCTTTTTTTCTTTTCTTTTTTTTTTTTCTTGCATATGCCCACTAATATGATTTAAACATCTATTTATGAAATTTAGGATGATTTATAAAAATAAAAAAGTATGAGATATCAAAGACACCTTTTTATATGCTCTTCTTGCATTTTTTTTCTGTCATTTCCCTTTTTCAGTAGAAAGCACAGTAGAAATAAATATTAACTGGTAAATCTTGAACCAGGGCTGTAGAAAAAAACAAATGAATTTGCTGTTTGAATGAACTGTTTAGTGGTTTGATTGTTTGAAAATGTACAGAATGTGTATATTAAAGCAATATCTAAGTGACTTATATGCCCAAGTTATTCGAGATTTTATTTATTTTCTTGCCTGTTAGATTTGGGGGATTGTCAAGGTCTGAAGGTAGCAGTAACCTCACAGTTCAAGTCTGAACAATTTTTCTCTTTGGTTGCTGGGTTACATTGCTTATTAACCATGCTAGGAATGATGAAAGATTCTCTCTGTTGCTTTGGGAATACCCCTTTTTTTTTTTTTTTTTTTTTTTTATTTTAGCAAGGGGCAGACTGCTTTGGAGGGCCCCTAGACAAGGGAAATCTCAAGGGGAACAAGGGAGACAGAGAAAATATTTGGAGCAGGTACAGGATATGAAGGAGTTTTCCTTCCTTAAATCTTTTAATTGAATGACTGTTTTATCTCAGCATTAGTCATGGCTGTCTGGGTTATATCACTTCTTTGCAGGCAAGATCCGTACCTTTTCTTCCTTTTCACCAGTCTCCAGATAGCATTTTTTTTCTGAAGCTATATGTATGTATATATGTGTGTGTAGTTTTAATGCCACATAATTTTTGGTGTCTTGAAAGTTTGATATCCCAGCATTCAATACTGATTTTTTTTTCTTGTGATTCCATCCTTTTATAAGGAGTAAGAAGTATTCACTTTAGCAAGGAACCTGCAAATAAAGGAAAGGTGATGGGAGCAAAAACTTTTAAAGCTTTTAAATGGCAGTTATACTGGCTCGGTGCTGAGTAAGTAAGTGTTATTGTGCCTTTACAGTAACTTCTGACTTACATCACAGAGAGCACTAGTAGATTGGTAGATGTGAATTTGATGTGAAGTGAGGATCAGCATGTGGAAATATGCTGATCTGAAGTTTTCTTTTTAACTAGGTGTGTAGTGAGTTTTTTTGTCTAACAAATCAGTGGAGTTCAATGGCAGTAGCAGTTCTATCACAGATAGTTAAGAACAGGATACTGTGAAATGTAAGGAGTCCACTATGACAGGCATGGATAGAAAATATGTTGTTAATTCTTGCTTACATTAAGAGCAGCATAAATCTGCTCCTTTAGATAGAATTCCACTTACCCAGGCTTGCAATCAAATTCCATTCCTTATGGAAAATGTAGTGTATGTTTTCAGATTGACATCATCTCCATTGACTACACTGATACAGTATCCATATCTATACGAAAAAGAATATACTTTTTCAACATTGAAATAATTCAGAGCTATTTTTAGAATTGCAACTTTTCCCTGAAAGATGGTTAAAATTGTCCATATTTATTATTTTTAAAAGTAGGAGTTCATACAAAAATAAGTTATCAAATAATTGGATGGTATTTGATACTAACACTATCTCCAAAACAATCTACTGAGTGAAGCAGACTTATGATATGTCATAGAACTGCCCAATGGAATAGAAATCAAATATAATCAAATATTCATTGTGTATGTTGCTCTGTTTTTATAGGTGCACTGGTCAAGTAGAGTAGTACAAAAACAGCATGTGAACAATGCTTTAGTTCAGAAACTTCATCAGTCATCTATACTATTTCCAAGAAAACAACTAGGTTTCAAAACCTGGACAAGTTTAAGAATCTGACGATGTCATACATAGTCAGATGTACATGAAGAATAGTACATACGTGAAAGAAGTTATATAGAAACCAGATAGTTGTCTTTCCTCAAGCTATTTGATGTTGAATATGTCAACTGCTTATTAAATTTCATGCTTTTCAAAGCTTCTTTGGATATGTTTACACAAGTGTTGGAATATATAAATGACTACTTGAGGAAATAGAAACTGAGACTTTCCAGCTTAATTGGAGATTTATTGTAAACAACTGCCCAACAAGAGTAATCTGAACAGATAGGCTGCTACAAAGATAACCGGGCTTATGACTCCTCAGCAGGATTCCTGTTGGTGCTTGCTACACAATCATTGACTTAGTAGATGTTGTTAAAGTCCTAGCAGCTTTGCTTCTTTGTTTCATCGCCCTAGCAGACTTCAGTCTTCCTGGTTATTCTTCCATTAACACATTTTTTCATAGGCAATCATCATTTGGACAGAAATCAGAAGAAAGAAAAATTAAAATTGAGTTTCTAGTATTTTCATTTTCTCAGAAAGCTAATAAGAACCACCTTTCTTTGAATGTTATGTTTAAACTCATTGTGACCAATGAATGAAATGAGAGACAAATGACAATAAAGCTTCAATTTAGTCAAAAATTGCCCCAATAATGATCTAACGCACCTTCCTGTGTCCATGCAAAATGTCTAAGACTATATACTCCTCACATCTATGACAGCTAGAAGCCTCCTACATGTAATATATGTGGTGATACAAAGTAGAAGGCTTAACCTATTTTTAAAGATTTGTTCCCAGGAATGCAGCCTGCATCTGTAAATGCTGGTCTGCATCTGTTCTAAATGTCTTTTCATTAGTTAGCCACCTGCTAGATAAAATGTGTCGCACCAGCAGCATAACATCTGAGAATATGCATGCAATGTATATCATCGAGACAAGATACTGGGCTTGAAGGAGATTGAGTCTGGCATACAGCAAAGAGGTTATTTTGACACACACACAAATTGAAGCAATTCTTTACTCAAGTGTTCTTTGATGAACATTTATGACTATTCATTATCTTCTCTTGCGTGTGTACAGAGTACAGAATTTCAGGCCAGTGAGACTGGATTTACGAGGACTCTTCAGAACCTTGGATCACAATGTTCTGCCAGATCATCAGCCAGTTCTGGCAGGAAGAAAAGGGCCAATGGCTGAAGTAATTGCTCTTACAGAGAACAAACTGAACTCAAAATTGGCGAGTAGGCATTTTCACAAAGGCACTTTTCTAACAGGGAGGAGTGTTGCCCATAAAGTTTTGTGTACTATAAAGTTTGTGTACATTGATGGTGAACTGTGATGTGTCTAACAGGACATCAAAGTTTGTTAATACAAAATAGAGACAAGGTAAAATTAGCTCATTTGATTGCACTTTTTTTTTTTTCTGAAAAATTGTTTATGTTTTGAAATTAATTGATTCCCAGTAGCCATTCAGTAATTCTTTCTCAGAGATGACAGCAACTTATAAACCCAAAATATCTATAGTGCTTCAGTTTCAGGAGTTTGTATATGTTTCAAAGAGAAGGCATGTTTTTGTTGCTATGCCAGTTAAGAAGACTGGAAGAAAGAGTTTTGACTCCGTCAGCCACTGATGTCCCTGAATCTTGAAATACCACATTCATACTGTGGGTAGGGAAAGTAATGGAGAGAAACATTTGACCTAGTTGAAGCCAGGTCAGACTATACTTGGCTGTCTTTAGATAAGAATGCAAATGCAGCCGTGTGGGTTGCTTTTGAAACGTTCTGTGAGGCTTGTTGGGGATATAAAGTCTGGTCCTAAGAATGCAAGTCAAAAGATTTGCAGAAAATATGGCTGTTGAAAATTGGCACTGTGTTTCTATTTAGGTATGGAGCAAAAATACAAAGCATTAGCTGACTGCCAGTTCTGAAGATTAAATTTAATCTTATGTCAACTAAAATCTTTACAGAACTATAACATCAATACACATGTTAAAACTGTCATGAATGGAAGAAGATAAGTGAAAACCTCCAAGTTCAGAGAGAGGAGCAGTCTTCATTCAATCACACTATTCAGAAAGTCAGCATGACATCTTACTGTCCTGTTGCTATGCTTAGGACACATTTGCTTTGATGTACAAAACAGTAAAGTTTTGTATTGACATAAGACTACAATTTTTGCCTGGAGCCTTCATACTATTGAAACAGTTTATTTATGACTTTTCAGTTAGAGCTCTGCTAGTTTTTTTTTTTTTTTTTTTCTTTTGAAAATAGTTTCTTAGATTTCTCATGAAATTCTCAATGGATTTTTGATAGCTAATATTTAGCTAACATATTTTTTCAGATATAGAGGACTGTGTCTTCTCAAATTCATAGACGTTTAAAAAATCTTACCATTTCCCATATTCCTTTATAACACTTTTAAAAAGTATGCAATATCAGAATACTGTTTTTAAAATATCACTTTCTGCATGCAAAAATCGTCATGCAAACATGAGCAAGTAAAGAATAGAAAACATTGTTTCTGTTAGTTAGACAAGAAAGATATGAAAGGTTTGTGTTGTTGTTGTTGTTCAATAGAAAACCCTTAAAAATATAAGACTCTCCATACACAGCATAAACGCTGATATTGCAGCCCAGCAAACATGATTTTGTCATCAAGATCATGGCATAGGAGCAAAAGGCGTGGCAGAGGCAAAAGACAAGCCCTTTGACTGGCTGAGCACAGGTGGATCTATGGTAGTAAATGAGCATCAGGAAACTTTTCAGATACCTGGCTTTGTCTGTATGGTTATATTGTTAGAATGATAGTTTCAGAAAAGTTCAGAAAGTTTCAGTCCTGGACCAACAGCTTGACCTCAAGTTATAACGTTTAGATCAAGAGCTAGCTCAGGCCAGAGTCCATTTTCAAGAGACAGGTTTATTAATGTAACTTATTTTGGAGGGCAAGAGAACAACCCAGGAGGATGTGAAATGGTCAATGCCTGCTGGCTAGCCTCAGACCTGGACATGTTTAATAGCATGGTCTCAGTCTATAGTCTATCAGTCTATCTCCTCATTTAGTGTCAGAAGCAATTAACAAAATAGAGATTCCTACATGGTGAATCAAGGAGCAGAGGAAAGATCTGAGAGCAGAAAGGGTGGAACCCACATAGGAACTTTCCTAGTCCCAGGAAATACTATGATTTGAGTTGTAAAAGAAAAGAAAATTGATCTGACAAAAAATCCTTTTTCTAAAATGAAGAAGCCAAGTGATGTTGATCAAATGGCAGAGAAGCCCTGAAATTTAGAGCACAATACTTCAGTGAAATGTATGTCTATACAGGATTGATTACAAATTGTATGAACCATTAAAAATAGAGATATAGAAGCCTAGCTAGGAAGATTCAAAGAAAATAGACTTAATTTAGAACTATAAAGTATGGGTTTTTTTTTTTTTTTTTTTTTTTTTTTTTTTTTTTTTCCAGGACAAATAATAAAAAGGATGCAGAAAAGATTTAAAAGAAAGGTGTATAAAGACTGAGAACAGTGCCAAATATAGTGAGATCACTTCAAGATCCAAATGGCAGCTCTAACAAAACCTAGTAAGAAAGGACGGGATAACGGAGAAGCAATTCTTCTAAAACAAAATACCCTGAGGAGATTCTCATAAAAGCAGTTAGGACAGCAGGCTAAGTTATGCAAAGGCTTATGTTTCTCTGTACTGATTAGAGAAAAAAGGTAAATAAAATGTCTGTATTAATAAAATATAAACTGGGTCTGCTCAAGTTAAATGATGCACCTGCTAAATGTACTAAGGGAAAACCTAATTAATATATGGTTCTAGATAGCATTATAAAATTGAATCAGTGAAGACCAAAATTGTCTTACGCCATTCCAAAGCTCTATAGAGATGTATCTGCTTTGATTGTATATATCCATAATTGTTATATGTCCATAATCCAGTTTAAAACGTCTAAATGAAGTCCTGCAGATGAGAGACGCTCCCCAGCATTTGGAAGCTGAGGAATAGATGAATTGTTTGTATTTGGTATAAATGGCTGGCTTTACAAGGAAAGAATACAGTACTACAGATGAGACAAATGTGATTTGCTCTTTTTCAACACATGGGCACACCCTACAACAGAATTTTTTATCTGTACTTTGTCTATGTTAATGTAACTATAAAATTTATTCAACTCCTAAATAAAAGTATAGAAAAACAAAATAATTTTGTCCTATAAAACCACTATGTAACATGAACAGAGTGTTTTTGTACTATAACTATCATGCATTCAAATTTTGTGATGAATTGAAAGCTATAGTAAAAGGGTTGTTAAAAGCCATAACACACAGTATTGGTAGTCTGGAAAATGAATCACATGTTTTGAGAAACTGGGGGCTGTGGTAGCTGCAATATTCAATTACTGACTTGCTGTTTCTAGATCAATGGCCTTGAGGGAATGTAAGGTTAATTAAGCCTTAATTCACTCAAGATAAATTGACATTTTTGTCTCACAGCAGTAACTGTCTAAACAGATAGTTTACTAGTAGTGGTGGGAGTTAATAAAAAAAAAAAATCATCTTTTATTCCATGCATCACGGTTTATTAAAAGCTTCCCTGCATCCGACAAATATAATACCCAGTAGGTGTAGCAACAGTCATAATAACGCTTGCTTACACTAGTCATCTACAAAATATTCAGAAACATTTAATGATTCATTCTAGAATAAATCTAAATCATCTTAGAAATTCATCTATAACTCAGAAATTATTTCTACAGTTTGAGATGATAACAGCAAAAGAGCCAAGCTTCAGATTTGTCCCTAGAGACCATCTGTTCATGCTGAATACAAACTTTGTGGGGTAAAATGACAGCTGGATTACCACTTGCAGAAGCAGAAACAAGCCTGCACTATAAAAGTCAATTTTGAAACCAAACTGTAGTGAAAAAAAAAAAAAAAAAAGTTTTAGTACATTTGGACTTTTGTGTTTAGTCCGAAAATTAGTTCCCTCACACTAACAAATCAGTGAGTTTCATTCTAGTGAAGAGAGTTCTGTAGTAATCAATCACTGTAAAAAAAAAAAAAAAAAAAAAAAAAAAAGTGCTTTACCATAGCATTCACATAATTATGTAATCCTGTTAGAAATATTCCTTTGCTTCAGAAGAGAAAGTCTATGTGAAGTGCCATGGATATCATTGAAATTAATACCTCTGTTCTCCCTACCCTGTCACTAGCATCTGCAAAACCTGAAAAGTGAAAAGGTGAAAAATTCTGCTAATCTGTTTCAGCTGTAGTTCCATTTTTCATCATACAATTTTTCAAGGGAAAAGCAAATGAGTCCATTATGTTTTACAGTATTTCAAGAGAAAACGATATCTCAATTTCTTTGACGTCTTGCATCTTATACCATTACACTGTTGCAAATTTTATAATTGATCCTCTTTTGACCAGTGATATCATAAATACTACACAGGGCAGTAAAATTTCACACAGGATGTATGAATCTGAAAGGACTGAATTCCATTTAGTGGTCTTAATTGAAGCATCTGTTTCTCTGCTGTAATGACATCAAAATTCATTACAGCATGGCATCATTACAATGCAAAAGAGCACAAAATCCTCATTGATTTATAAAACTTTATCACAAGCTGGATTTCCAACAAAGATGTGAAAGGGAAAAATAATTGGGTTTTGAAGCATACCAATCTTTCCCCTCCCCCGCCCCTTTTTAATGAGTCTTTACCATAACAGTATTTTTGTGTGTGTCTAAAAATAGATTTTTTACTTTTTTTTTAAGCTACTTTTGATGTAGTGTTCTTTATCAACAAGAAATATCTAATGATTATCCTTAATTTTACTCATTTACATTTGTATTTTTTCTTAACTTATTTGGTACTCAGAATTTTTTCAAATCATTTCATAATGGCATTTTTTCTAACAGTCTCTTCCATGTTGAATTACACATACACTGGACTTCAATAGTAAGTGTACTCTGGAAGACTGACCCAAGGTTTTTATGCCACTTAGGGGGAAGAAAACTTACATTTGGAATTTGCTAGAACCCCTATTTCCAAATCTCAGTGGCAGTGGGCCAACAGTGCTAAGCAAGTGAAGTAAGAAACTGGGGGCAACATCATTCTTTCGTTGCCTGTCATCCTGGACTCTAGCAGCAGTGGCAGTTTCCTGAGGCTAAAGTCAATATCAGAGGTTCTTGCCGCAGTATGCTGCCAGAAAGCCACATGTTAGAGATGAAAACTCTAAAATCTGCTGCTAAAGTAGGCTATCAATTTTTAATGCTTTTGAAAAACAATCCTTGTTTAATATTTTGAATATATTTTGAATATAATTTATTTAAGAAAATCCAGTAAAAATCACATGAAAAATAGATGACATTTTAGCTACTATAGCTTGACTCAGACCACTTTTTCCTCACAGGATGGTCACTGAAATGGTTTGGGGACCAAAACTTTAGTCTCAGAGAGCACAGCTTATTCTTCTCCAATTATTTTGCTCTCCCTTTAATAAATAGAAGGTTAGACTATGAAATATTTGCTAACCTCAAGCAAAAGCAGGCTCAGACAGAGGGAATTCTTCCATGGCTCAGGGACTTGTCCCATGACAACTTGCCTACCTTCGCTATGCTTTGACTTCACAGTCAGAAAACAAAGAAGTTTTCATCAGTTCTCTTCTTCCCTTACCATCTCCTGAAGGACGAGTCAATTGTCTGAAGAGAAAATATTGTCACACATTATTAGATTTACTCTTTCTCCAGAAGTAATTCTTGCTACCCAAATTAGACACTCATGCTTCATGGGTGAGGCCTACAGTCTACAAATATTAGATATTTCTATATTAAATGTATATGTGATAAGATATGTACTTCCAATGGTGGTTAAAACCCAAATAACCATAACAATTTGCCCATGATTTGATGCGCTACTGACCTAACTGAAAATAGAAAGGAAGCTGGATTTGAGTCAGGCTTTTTTGTACTTTTTATTAAAAGGGATCAAAATGCAGAAATTGAGTGATTGTATCACAGACACAAAGGAAAACTTGAATATAGTACTTCATGAACCACTTGTGTAGCTTATTTTTCAGTATATCTTCAAGACTGTTGCAGGAGACGATGACACAAATGCACTGTAAAAATTTGTGAAAATTTGTGTATCGTCAGCACTGTGAAAAATGTGCTTCTGATACTCAGATAATTTATTTTATTGTGTATCTGGAAATCTGCTTTCTTGTAAATGTTTATTTAAGCAACCGTTTGCCTGACGGAAGTGTTAATAGGAGACCCAAAGTCCTTTTAAAATAGAACAAGTAGAAGTGTGTTTTAGCATTATTATTGAACTTCATTTACTTTTCATTAAAATATTACTGGTATTAAACAAATAACAAAAAAATTCTGCTCTATACCTAATCTTTGCATATAGAAATGTTTGTATATAGAAAAGAAAATGTATGATTTGTACAAGATTGTTTCCTAATTGGTACTTGCCGAGCATAATAAAACGCTCTTGTAACGTATATTATTCTCAGAGGTTCCTCGTGTTTGGGTATATGTACATGCATACAGACTCAAGTGTGTTCAGACTCCTTGAGTATGTTAAAGTTTTGGTTTTATTTATGGATTAGTTTTAGCCAAAATAATATGCAACTTTTGATTAACAATATGAAGAATTTTTGAGGCTTTTTCCCAATAGTTTCTGTATAATTATTTTTAATCAACTAAATTAACTACCTTTTGATTTCAGGAACTACCACTATTTGTTTTACTTGCTTTCATCAATATTGTCATACAGTTTAGTGGTATGTATACATCTTTATGTTCCCTGGGATATTTAAACAAAAAAAATGCATTAAATAAAGTAATAAAGTAATAAAGTAATTATTGTGTTGTATAGTTATGATCTTTTATTTATTTGTTTTAGGACTAATAAAAGAAGGAGGCATTTTAGATAATTAAGAAAAGCATTTCATGTTTACAGTTACAGAGGTCACTAATATTTATTCACAAACTAATGACAAAAAGGTACTTGTCTAATCAATATCATAGTCAACAGAAAAATGTGAAATGAAAAACATGCAAAACCAATCAAGGTCATTTGTCAATTTCTACTCATTTCTCCCAATCAAAAATTAATTATTTAAACATTAAAACCTTTTATGAATCCTCCCAAGACAGAAGGAAATGTATGTGCATGATTTATAAGTATGAATGGAACATTTCACATATATCACAGAAGACTGCTTTTTGAAATTTGTTAGGAAGGAATGAGGGTCCAAAATGCTGTTAGAAATGCACTATTTTTTTGCAATTTATGCTTTAAAATGCATGTGATAATTTTTATTTGAACAATAGCTTACTAAAAAAAAATCCTAATCCTTATATAAATATCAGAAGAAGGAGTGAGAAAAACAGACAAGTTTTTTAACAATTTTCCTCATTGTTTATGACTGATTTTTAACATATTTAATATCAGGTAGGCTATGAATTAAAAGATTCTGGTTTTACCTTTAATTCATAGTGCCTAAAGAGCCTAAAATCTCAACTGCAATCCCTGGAAACTCAAGGGCACCTTATTTCAACCATTAAAAGTACTTTGAGTTTACTCATATATAACTGGGATTGGAATTGTAGCCCAATCTGTGGTCTACAAAAGATGTTTCAAATAACAGACCCAGCATTATGGATAACTAATATTCTTTCCTGTAATTTTAATAAAAAATCTCTGCAAATGATTAATTTAAATTCTTGATCCTTTCACAGAGAGTGAAAAACTAAACAGTCACTTCTGCTTTGTCCTCTCCAAACTAAGGGAACAACAGATATATTGTTTTTATATATGCTATATGTTTGTATGTATGCAAACACATGCAGATACACACACATCATATAAATATATTCCCTGTGTGTATGTGTGTGTGTGTATGTAAGAGAGAAAGAGAGAGAGGAAGTTACTAAAATGAAAGATTAGTAAGGTAATATATGAAAATTTATATTTAGATAATAAGGATAAATAAATAAATAAATAAAAAGAGTTTTAAGTAGGTTTAAATGCTTCAGAAAAGACACTCAACCCACACCTTTCACAATCTGTTTCATTATTATTCTTGTTATTTATTCTAATGCATACTAAAGCATTTTAGGATTAGCTGTGTATTTGTTACTAGGCAATAGCTGTCTTTATATTCATCCTCTGTTTTTTGTTTGTTTTTTTCCCTGGGTCCAGCTATCCTCCAAATAATACATCTGTGTTTAAATCACGGTCCTTCTAAATTTTACTAGTACAGGATTTCATCCTCATTCCTTCATGCTGCATTATTTCCTACTGGGTGCCTTATCTCCTCTCTGAGACTGGACAGTTTCTTTAACTTTTGCTGAAGTGGAGGTCACTAGGCTGTCAGGATGGAAGAGCACTGTGATTGGCAGAGTGTCTCTGTTGTCTTGGGAAGGAAATCTGACTACTGTTCATCCCCAGTCCAAGTTGGTGCTCTAAAATTAGGTATGAAAGTCACAGAAAATCCTAACACTGTAAATGAGGTGTACATCCTTTATGACAGATAAAGGTGTTTTTTCCAAAGCTTAAAGAATAAAAATTGATATTTAATTGTCCTTTGTACTCAGTCTCAGTCCAGGAGCAAAACTGAGAGTCATGATCTTGGTTCAAGACTCTTTTAAGCTGATTTAAATGTGGATGTCCAAAAAAATATTAAGAACAAATTAAATTAAATTACAAATTTACAAACAAATACTACTTTACATTACAAACAAAACAAAACAAACAAACAAAGGCTCATCTCTGAAGTTCTTCCCTTTGTTTCCCCTGCCAAGAGCTCCAAGAGTTCACACGGCCTTTTTTTTGTGCTAGAACTAATTCTGTGTTTTAAGCTAACATTAACAAGAAAAATGATTAGTTTCTAAATAAGTCAAATCCCACCTACCAAAGGGCTTTACAAGTGTTTAGTGTTAGTGAAAGAATAAAAATACAAAGGTGAGACTGAGAGCTGGGTGGAGGCATTCCTTCAGGAACCAGCAAGAAGTGACAGACATGGTATCCTCTCAGGGATATCTCTCAGGGATCATAGCTTTCTAATCTGAATTTAGGCAAGCTATTTAATCTCTTTGACCCAGACATACAGTGAGGAGGACTGTGGATTATTCTAGGACATGGACCTGTGTGCACTGTGGATTGTTTCAGGCTACAGATCCACAACAGTTTAAAGTGAAATAAGGCATGGCCACTGCAGTGCTTTTCTCCCACTTTCTCTGAGCCTCCCTTGTGCCTTAATGATGGCTTGACAGTGAGATCAGGGCTGCAGTCGATGAACTGGATGAAACCATCTGTCTGTGAACTGATACTGCAAAATGAGAGTAGTTTTCTGTCTGTGTTTCTCTGAACCAGCTCATTTACTGTCTGACTTGCATTTGATTGAGGCACAAGGGAATGATGCTGCCAGATAGAGCGGGAGAAGGAATGTGACTGCATAAGGCATGACTTAGATTGGTTTATAAAGAACTTGAATTTTAATGCTCTTGCATATAAGATGGGATAATATCTGCTTATTCATATCGCTGCAAAAATCATTTCATCATAAATACTGATGATGCACTTTGAGACGCCAAGATGAAAGCAACCTATCTGGAAAGAATTTTCTTTTCCTGTTTTATTTTATTGTAGTCCTTACTTTATCACAAAATTCTGAGATTCTCAAACCTTTGCTATTGTTTATAGCAATTCACATTAGGTAAAGTAATAGAAAACAAATCACTACAAAGCAAAACAGAATAAATCACATTCATGAAGGAGATTGCACTGAAATGATCTCATTCTGAACTTTATTCCTTTGCTTTAGCAGCTCTGTTAACTCCAGCATGCAGAACAGTTTGAATTTTCCTGTGGCTCATTGGTGCCTTTTAACAACTTTTCTTTTCTAGGTTCTCTCTTCATTGAAAGCCTAAGGGGTGAACAGCAGTGAGCACAGGTCCTAAATATCAAGCCCACCTGCCCACAGGGGCAAATGACTCACTACAACTATGGTAAAAAGGTACTTAGGGAAAGAATGACAAGCTCTTGGTAAAGAATGTCATTAATGCTTATTACAGCCATAGTATCTCACTGAACTTTTTGTTTATTTGATTTGCTTGCATTCTGGGATGTAGGCAAGGGTAAAGGGAGAGACTGCAAGCTTTTAGCTACTTAAAATGCTATGTTAAATAAATAGATGTTATAACTCTAAGATATTCCTAAAAGCCCAAGTTGCCTACTGTAGCTAGATTCTGCATTTTTAAGTGTCTGGTGTTTTTAAATGCCACATTATTTTATGGAAAGCTTGAGACATTTTAAAGGAGTTTGGTTTTTGGGACAGTGGAAAAATTTCAAGGTCTTAAGATGAAAACAATGAAAACCCAGGGAATTCATAATTCTTAGTTACTTGAAAAAAAAGGAAAGTCCTTTATGTTACTATCTATCCCAGAAAATGTGTTAATTTTCTCTTGAATTGTTTCTTTTGTGAATATTGACAGGACAGTATAACAGAAAGTCAGTTCTGGTGGTGTAAGGAGTTAACCTGACAACCTTTGAAGTCCAGTCATCTGGAATGGCACAGAGAAAAGAAAGGTTTAATTACTGAGCACCTGACACTTGTTCTGTGTAATTGCTGGTTTGAAGACCACCCATCGCTCCACATCCAAGGACACTCAGGAAAACTCTTAAAACTATTACAGATATAGATAGCTGTATGAATTCTTTTTTTAAAAAAATGTTTTTCTCAAACTGTGTTAATTTACTTTCTATGATTTAAATCTATCTCTACACAACAGTACTTCATCCTTGATATTTAAATAACTTTTATTTTTCCTTATTCAAACTAATGAACGTGAGATACTTGGTTTCACCTTTTTGACTCTTAAATGGCAAATTCCGGGAAGAGAAATGCAGCTTAGCTACAAAATATATGCTCTCTTCAAAATCTGTTTGCTTATTCATAGTGCCATATATTCAGGATGAAGTTTAGGGATAAAACTTACATAGAATGGATGGTTATTGGAATAATTAATAGTGCATATTCATGACACGATATCTAGATACTTTGCTCAGAGCACTGACATAGGTAGGTTAAAACATGGTCCACATGGAAACAAAATAGGAACAAGATCTAGCAAAATTCTCAGAACTTCCTTTCGCTCAGAGGAGCACTGAAATTTGATCATTACTGTCTATCAAAGTATATTAAATAAATCATTGAAAAAGAATAAGACATTAAGGAGAAATTTGACCAAAGCCATTCTGAGTGGAAGGGCCTGAAAAGGGTGACAGCAAAAGGCTTTTTATCTACCTTACAACAATTAATTGAAAGCTACTGAGAGATAATGTGATAAAAATTTTTCTTTGAATCATTTTACATATCTATTTATATCCTGATTAGTAAGATATTACTGGAACACTAACTCTTACACTAGATTCTGTTTACTATGGCAATATTGAAAAGGAATATTGCAAGGTGACTGTAAGAGTAATGTTACTAATGTCATGTAATGGTCAATTCAATTAAGCATTTTATGTGATGGCTGAGCAGAGCAGCCAAATAATACAATGCCTAAACTTCCAAATATTTCAGATGACGTCTGTACTTTTAATTGGTTTGTGAACAGGGTGATGAAAGAGTCATTCCATGAAGGAAATAACAATTTTCAAAGAATAACGTTTTCATATTATCATCTGTTATATACACGGAATGCTTGTGAATTTGCAATGGAGAAAAGATAAGAAGATTACTAGATAAGTGAAGAATGCTATGAACACAAAATTTTAAATATTAATGAAAGAATATTGGTACAGTTAGATACAGTGAAATGATTGCTGCTCTTTTGCCTTATTTTGAAAGAAACACTTATGTGTGGACTTAATTGCACTATTTTGTTTCAATTTACAAAATTAGAGCTTAGAATTCATATATCTTATTTGAAAAAAAAAAGCAGAAACATGAATTTTGTAGAAAGTAAAGCAGAAGTCACTAGAAACTCTCTGATAGATAAAATAAGCAACAAGAACAACACAAAACTTTTCTTTTATAGGGCCTTCAAGTGAACCTGATAAACTTTAAGGAAAAATAAAAATCTACTACAAGATCTAAATATTACTTCCATTTTTTTTCATTACATTGGACATCTTACGCTGTGGTTGAAAATGGGATTCTAATCCAATGGGTAGTAATTAATGTAATTCACTCATCTTGATTTTTTATTTTATGAAATGTCATAGTGAAATTAAAGATTTAGGTAAAGAGATATAATTTACCGGATTCAGTATAGCCTTATGAATGCCTAATAGATGCTTTTGGGTACAGAGCCCATGCAAATCTTTGTAAGTAACTTTTATCACTTGCAATATCTGGTAACCTCTGTTAAGGTAAGATAAATCTAAAGTAAATGGCTAAAGCTTTTTCAGTCTTAGAGAGCTGTTTATATAAGTGGGTTTGCTACATCTCTCCCTGAACATGATTTTAAGTTTGCAGATATTCCTTAGCAGTGAGATAGCAGAGATGAATTTGGCAGGCAAAGAGGAAGAAAAACAATCAATGAATTAACAAATCTGTACTTTTTAATATATGTATTAGAAACTGTGCCACTGAAACTTCGGAATCGAAAAGGCTATATCTAATTACTTTGAGTGGGTGAGCTGAAGAATGGGAAAAAAATTACAGAATGCATTTTGCATTCAGGTAAAATTGCTGATGTTTATGTGCTTAATGGTGCCTGCAATTTCCTCTGTCAGTTTCTGTTGCTATAATGTTAACCCCTTGTTTCTGTATAAATATAAAGTGAAATTTGGTCTTTTAAGCTTTTGTAAGCATATTTTCTGGTGTTTAAGTATTAGACTACAGGAATTTGCATGAAAATAGCTGAGATTTGAGAATCAGATGATGAGTGCCTGGTACACAACAGAATAAAGTTTTTATTCCATGGAAAGAAAAGTCCAAATAAGTGAAGGAATCAGGAGGCATTAAAACCTTGTCAGTGAGTGCAGAAACCATGTTCTGCACAGGCTGTCTTCAGATTTTGTAGGCTGTTTTTAAAACAATCTGTGAGAGGCAAGTAGCTAAAACCAAATCTATTGTTAAGAGGCTTTAAATTAGCTTTGGAGATCACATCCCTCTTAAAAATTAAAGAAAAAAAAAAAGGAGAAATGAGGGGTTTACAAGCTTAAAACTGTATGTATTATAAACTAATAAATGATAGTTAATATTTGTGCTTATTTACAGATTTCAGTGAATATCTAAGGGGAAAAAAAGTAAATTTATTAAAATAATGGATTTTTTACTACTTTTTTCCTATACTAAAAAGTTTATTCTACTGCCTTTGATTGAACTGTCATACATTTACTGAAAATATTTGTAAATTTTGCTAGTCTTTTCCCCAAAAGGCATTCATTTCCACAGTACTGCAATGTTACAGATCAGTTTTAAAAGACAGATAATATTTTTACTTCTTTTGAAATGTACTTCCAAATGTGTATATCATAGTGCAGATCAGTGTCTCCAAGTAAAAAAGTAATATAGATCTACAATTCTATTAGTAAAATTGTATATAAAAAGGGGGTCATATTTCTTGGTGTTTTAACTCTGCAAACTTTAATAGAGCTATACAGGAAATCTGAATGTGCAAATATGCCAAGACTCCAGCTGTATATAAACAGGAAAGATACTGCAGAAAACTCCAGGTAGGTGAACTATATTCCAGAAAACGTCTAGATACAATACAGTTATAGGGATAAAAGCTGTTCAGGAGATGAAGAGGAATGCTCAACTACTCTGCCCTTTAACAGCGCACTAGTTCTCATTCAATCCTTTCGTCTCTAAGTGCTTTTGTTTGGTGACTTAGGACTTATACAGGATTGCTTTTCAATAGTGGCTACAATTAAAGAAGTAGCCATGAGCTAACCATCAAATATGAGGTAATGCCAAATTGTCTTATTGTCTTCCTTCTCCTGAATTTTCCAGTAAATCTGCTGGACAACGTATCCTGTCTAGAGTAACAGATACTTGTTTAATGTTAAAGAAAATTCAAAAAAAAAAAAAACAAAAATGAAAGCTTATCATAAAAAATGGAACCATGACTAAGATGGAACTTACCCTAGATGACTAACATAATATGGTGAAGTTAGAGAAACGTACTGCAGTCTTTGAATATGTAGACATTTGCTGGCATTACTCACATGTATGAATTAGACTGCCAGGTACAATTAATTTTGTCATCAATATTTCACTAGTTAACTGTATAAACACAAACAAACCAAAAAGAAAGTTTTTAGAAAAATAAGCTTTTTCACCATTATATATTTTCCTTGATATCATTTTCTACATTTTTTATAATGAAGATCTCTTTCGCAATCATTTTAGTCTTTTATATAGTCTGTATAAAATCAATCATCTTTCTAAAGAGATCCCTACTGCACTATTTGAATACGATGGCTATGTCTGTTTTAGTGAATCGGGTAATACAAAGAGGGAAGGATGAGGATTTGGTGTGTCATGTTCTAGGATCTTATTTCCACATCACACATTTATCATGAACGAACTCATGCCCTCTGTGACACCTAGCTGTCTGGTGCACACATAGACACTGATGAGCTTGACCAGCTTCATCTGGGACTCATATCACACTTTTGCCCATAGCCCAAGAGTGTCATTGCAGCTTTGATACTACTGGGAAAAGACTAACCTTGCCTACCAGTGATCATCTCCCTGCATGCCACATTACTCTGACAAAAGACACAGGGCGAAATCCTCATGAAAATATCCAGTCTATGTTGCTAATATATGCAGACCAGTGAGTCCCATCAGCAGCAGCATTCAAAATCAGAAGCCTCACTGCTGTTAAAAGTCATAGCAGGTAAGAGATGAAGAAGCTCACAGAATGAACTGTTGCCTTAGGGGAGTATCTATGGGAGATGAAGCACATGGTAAGTAAATTTTTGTGGCTTCAGACATGAGAATGCTAGAGGCTATATATGTTAAGGTCTGTTTTCTTGTTACTAAAGGGAGACTAGACCCTATGCCATACTATGGGACCATTCACCCCCTGGGAAGATGATCTTCCACCAGCATGCATTCTGAAGGATACAAAGGTTGTATTTGGAGGGTATATTCTTGAATGCTCTTGTTTATAAGCTGAAGTGAGAACTAAACCCTGCTGACTCAGAGCAATTTTATCAAAGAAAATGCATTCCTCCTATATAAGTATCCTTCATTCCTGTGGAATGAACATAAAATTGCACTCCTAAACTTTTGCTGAAGACAAGTTACATCCATGCAGAGAGTAAGAGGGTTCAGTTATAAGGTAGAAGGTTGAGTTTTCAGTAAGTCTTTCTCTCTAATGCACGCTCATACACATACTTCATTATAACAGCCTATGTGACACAGAACCTATCTTAATAAAAAAGACCTTGAGATGAAGCAATAGATCTGTTACATGGCTACTTCTGCAAATAAGTGCACATCCATCTGACCACATGAGTTATGAGCATACTTCATATCTTTCTGAAAGTGCATCTGTCTTGAGCCACACATAGCAATTTTCTAAGGTGAGCTGCATTTAGCATCTTTCTGTTTAACAAAGATCATGCACTAGCCAACCTACTATCACCACTGTGAAACCAGATCAGTGTGTGCCTGACCTCCCAAAGAATATCCTTTAGCTTATTATAAATGGCAATGAAAAATTTGAAGTGGGAGCAATGTAAGATGGTCTATTTACAGCATGCTGTTTTGTACAGCATCTTTGCCTGCTGCTGTATGATTTTCCTTAGAGAGGTGAGACTGTTATTGTGTTAGAAAGTTACAAACATCCAAAATATTTAGGCACTTATTAAAGCCCTATAAATCTCTGTGATAAAGCAATCTAACAATACAGACAAAATTTAAGAAAAACAGTGCCATAGAAGGAAAGGTACTGTGGAAACTTAGAGAAAAACTAGGGCCTAGCAGCAGTTTTGGCATTCCAGGAGCTTGCTTGGGGTGATGCGCAGGTGCCACTTTCAGGATGGTTGGCAAGCCCGGGCTCTGCTCCTCCACAGTTCCCTAGGCACCACAACCTGCCCTCCCCGCAGCTGCAGAGAGGAGTAACGGAGGGTGGAGCGAAGTGACGGCGCCGCAGCCAAACTCTGTTGCGCTCCCTGTGCTGGGCCGCTGATCAGCCGCACAGTGGCTGCCCAAGGGGAGATACACGATAACACGTCCGGTGCTGAGCCAGCAAGGGTGGCAAATCACTCCTTTGGGATGAACTTTGCTTGAACTTTGCTCATTATAAGCTCATTAGAATGCCAACACACACCTCCACCCCAAAAGTTACCCTCCTCCAAGGTACGACCACTCCTCACCGAGCATGTGCTCTAGATTTTCCATTGACTGTACCCTTAAATGAAAGCGAGAAACTTTTGCACCAATCAATAACAAGTATGACTATAGTCGTTCAAGCTGCACCTGAATGTAAAGAAAAGAATAAATGGTGAACTAAGGAGGAAAAGGATGAGGAAGGAAGAATCCATCGTAACTCTGGGGTCACTCGACGGGCTGGTCCCCCTTTCTTCCCCTCAGGTTGGGACACCGCCTGAGGAGACTCGAGACGAAGAGCCCTCTCCCATCTTCTGGGGTGAGTGATGATTGCACATTGGTACATCACAGCTAGCAAAAACCCCACGCTGTAGTAGAGAATCTCCTATACGGACATCCGAAACCTGCTTTGTAAATGTTGCATTTGAATAAATCATGCTGTTTGTGAGCTCCACTACTTGTTTGAGGTGGTGATCGGACCTACAGTGGGCAGACCATTCTTGAATCCGATACTGCCAGAGTGGAGCTTATCGTTGATCACGCTATTTGGGAACTCGATTCGCTCCTAGGAAGGCGATCAGAGCTGCGGTCAGCAGACTGTTCATGAATCTGATACTGCCAGAGTTGGGCGTATAGCTAACACAATATTTGTTATCTCCTTCCCCCCCCCACCACAACGACTTTCAAACTGCAACAAGTACAAAGGAAGTCATCTAATCTGCTTTTAAGTAACATATACAAAAATTTAAAAAAATCTGATATTGAAATGAAATAAACATTTTTACTGTGACTTTTACCAATATTTTCAATTTCATGGCTCTGGTGGCAAAAATATGCTCTTGATCTTGAAGAAGAAAATTTTGACCTCAGAGAAAAGCAGACAATCCTGTATTAACACCCTGAGAAGTTTTTGAGGGGCGTGAACAGTTCTATCTGTTCAGATACACTATGGAGAGCCTCAGGTAGCTACCCTTCCCCCTACCATCAGCTGGGCATAACTGGAAATATGTGGTCTAAACTCCAGAATTTACTTTCCAAGGAGAAAATGAGGCTAATACAGGCCTCTCTCTTACTTCAAGGCTGAGATTTGGATAAATACAAGCAGAGAGGATGGGAAATATTTCTAGTTTCCCTCAGCAAGACACATAGACTAAACTAGACATGTAGCCATAGAGATACTGCACACTTTTTATCTGCTGTTTCATGATTTTTTCCATTCCTCTTTGAGTTGTTTTGAACCAATTATAACACTGGCAAATGGCATATTGAATTAGTTCTTTTGTTTTCAGGGAAAAGAGAATCAAGCCAAGTTTTTTTTTGGCATATTCTCTTAACAATATTCACGTATATTTTCACAAATTTTCTCTAGTGCCCTATACACTCCCCACTTTTTTTGAGATTCTTACTATCTGTTTCTTAGCATCTTTAGCACTGATAATATTTTTAATTGTCTTTAATAATTTTAATAATTTTTAATTGTCTTTTTCCTACTGTCTCTACTGTCTGAATATTGTGGGGTTTTTTTGTTTTTTTTTTTTTTTTTTTGTGATCATCATTCTTATAAAAATCTCTGAAGAATGGAAGGCTTAATCTGTGTGCTTAACACATTCATAAGGAGAAGATAATGACATTGATAATCCCTTAGCACCAGTAGCTTTATGACAATTTCTATGTAATAGTCCAAAACAGGATAGCACTTAATCTTTCTCAAGTAGATGGCAAAAAGGATAGCAGGATAAGGTAGGGATGACAAGGGGCAAAGGATATATCATTTTCTGTAGAAAGATACTATTCATTTTCCCTTCTTATTTTAAATAATGCTTTCAAATGATTATATGGGGAAGCAGGCATTGTTTATGTCAGGAGTAAAATAAAAAAAATCTGAAAAAGAAAATTTGTGTCAGACATAAGGCTTCAAAGGTGAACATCATCATCATTTTACACTTTTTATCAGCTTATAACTTACTGGAAAAGGATAAATATTTTACATTTCTCAGTCACCATGCACTAGCAATAGAATGTCTATTCCATTTTTTTTTCTTATTTCCTTATTTCTGTGCTATGTACAATCCCAGCTGATGCTTTTCCAGAATTAAATTTGCATATAGGCTGCTTATCAATTTCACTTGTTTCATGAATATGCTTTCTCTCATCTATGTTTCTTTTCCTATGTGATTGATGGGTTTGCAGAAGGAAAGATGTTCAACGTATTAAAATTCTGTGAAGTACTTCTAAAAATGCCCAACTTTCATATAAAAAGTGCATTTGGGTTGAACATATCACAGAACATATGACAGAGAATTATTGTGTTCCTCACTATAACAAGATTTTGTTTGTCTTGTGATATATTTGTCTTGTTTTGATTTTATCTACTTTTGACATAACAATATTCTCTAGCTTATTACTCACAAATCATCTCAAAATATCAACTTCTATTTTTTTATTTAATAACATTTAATTAAAAGTATAGTAAATAGAAATGTCTTCATATAAACAAAGTTTAAATGCTGTGTCAAAATATCTAATTCTTGAAATATTTGTGACACACCTTCTATATCATCATTGAAAACTGTTTCATTAGAAGTACTTCAGACAGATGCACCATGTAGTATATAGTAAGAAACTGCATAAAAATAGTGACATAATCATAGAATGCTTAGGATT
>WBNA01000506.1:302904-321091 GCA_013398345.1 Nothocercus nigrocapillus | reverse complement strand
TTCGCATGGCCTTTTGCACCGCACTACACTTGTGGCTCTACGCATTATCACTGCTCGAACCAGAACCCTAATTCTGGACATAACCTCCGTCCTCTCCCATTGTCCCTATTGAAGGTTAAGCCATGAAAGATGTTACAGGTCGACTCTGGGTGTAGTCCTGCAAAACCTTGCTTATGCCCTTTCGAGATGCCCTTTATCACCGCTTGAACCCTAACCCTAATGTTCACTGTGGGCGTAATCTCCATTTGGTACCATTGTAGTTGCGGAGGCTTGAAAAAAAAAATGCTGTGCTAGGTCCACTCTTGGTGTAGTCCCACATGACGTTTTGCATGGCCTTTGCATCCGCACTGCACTGGAGGCTCTACGCATTACCACTGGTCAAACCCTAACCCTAACCATAATTCCGGGCGTAAGCTCCTTAATATCCCATTCCACGTGTGCAGGATGGAGAGACCCAAGTGGCCATAGATGCCCTCTTGTGGTAACTTCTCATGACATTTCGGATGGCCTTTAGCAGCACACTACACTTGGGGCTGTACACATTATCAGTGCGTTAACACTATCTTTAAAATTAACTCCAACTCTAATTCTGCGTGTAAGCTCCTTAATGTCCCATTACACGTATGGAGTTTTGAGACACCAAAGTGGCCATCGATCCGCTCTTGTGGTACCTCCACATGACGTTTTGCATGGCCTTTTGCACCGCACTACTCTTGCGGCTCTATGCTTTATCACTGCTCGAACCCTAACCCTAAACCTAATACTAACCCTAACGCTAATTCTAGCCTAAGCTCCTTCATGTCCCATTCCACGTGTGGAGGGTCGAGAGACCAAAGTGGCCATAGATCCCCTCTTGTGGTACCTCCACATGACGTTTTGCATGGCCTTTTGCACCGCACTACACTTGCGGCTCTATGCTTTATCACTGCTCGAACCCTAACCCTAATTCTGGACGTAAACTCCTTCCTCTCCCATTCCACGTATTGAAGGTGGAGCGATGAAAGATGCTACAGGTCGACTCTGGGTGTAGTCCTGCAAGACCTTTCTCATGCCCTTTCTAGCTGCACTACACTTGTGGCTCTACGCTTTATCACTGCTTGAACCCTAACCCTAACGCTCACTAGGGGCATAATCTCCATATGGTCCCTTTGCAGCTATGCAGGCTTGAAAGACAAATGCTGTCATAGGTCCAATCTTCGTGTAGTCCAACATGACATTTCGCATGGCCTTTTCATCTGCACTACACTTGGGGCTCTAGGCATTATCACTGCTCGAACCCTAACCCTGATTCTGGACGTAAACAACTTCATGTCCCATTCCACCTATTGAAGGTGAAGCCATGAAAGATGCAACCGGTCCACTCTGGGTGTAGTCCTGCAAGACCTTTCTCATGACCCTTCTACCTGCACTACACTTGGGGCTCTACATTTTATCACTGCTTGAACCCCTAACCCTAACGATCACTATGGGCGTAATCTACATATGATCCCATTCCAGCTGTAGAGGCTTGAAAGACAAATGTTGTCCTAGGTCCACTCTTGGTGTAGTCCCACATGACATTTTGAATGGCCTTTGCATCTGCACTTCATTCGGGGCTCTATGTTTTATCACTTCTCGAACACTAAGCCTACCCCTAATTCTGGGCGTAAGCTCCTTAATGTCGCATTCCACCTGTGGAGGGTCGAGAGATGAAAGTGGCCATAGATCCCCCTTTTGGTAACCTCACATGACGTTTTGCATGGTCATTCCAAATGCATTACACTTGGATCTCTACACTTTATCATTGTTCGAACCGTAACCCTAACCCTCAGTATGGGCTTAATCTACACATTGTCCCTTTCAGGCTATTGAAGGTCAAGAGAAGTTCCCCACTGACCTGCTCTTGGTTTTATCCATGCATGATGTTTGGCATGTCTTTTACAGCTGCACTACACATGGGGTCTACTCTTTGTCACTGCTGTAACCCAAACCCTAACACTCAGTATAGCTGTAATCTGTATATGGTCCCATTCCAGTTATTGAAGTTCAGGAGAAGAAAGTTGCCTCTGGTCCACTCTTGGTGTAGCCCCACTTAGTGTAGCCACGTGTGGCATGGCCTTTGCAGCTGTAGTATACGTTTGTTTCTATGCTTTATCTCTGCTCATATGCTATACCTAATACTAATTATAGCCGTAATCTGCATATGGTCCCATTGCAGCTATAGAAGTTTGAAAGCCAAATGTTGCCACAGGTCTGCTCTTGGTGTAGCCCTTCATGATGTTTCACATGGCCTTTTCAGCCACACTGCACTTGGGACTCTGTGCATTAGCACTCCTAGCACCCTAACCCTAAACCTAATTCTGGGCGTAAGCTCCTTAATGTCCCATTCCACCCTTTGAAGGTTCAGAGGCGAAAGTTGCCATAGATCACCTCCTGTGGCAACTCCACATGATGTTTCTCATGGCCTTTCCAGCCACTGTACCCTTGAGGCTCTACGCTTTCTCAGTCATTGAACCCTAACCTTAACATTGCCCGTAATTATGGGCGTTAAATACTTAATGTCATATTCCAGCTGTGGAATGTCGAGAGGTGGAAGCTACCATCGTTCCACCTCTTGGTGTAGCCCTGCATGAACATTCGCATGGCAATTTCAGTTGCACTACACATGGGGTTCTACACTTTATCGCTGCTCGAACCCTAACCCTGACCCTAACCCTAACTTAATGTCTCTTTCCACCTTTTGAAGCTCGATAGATGAATATTGTCAAAGGTCTGCTCTGGGTTTAACAGACGTGATGTTTGGCATGATGTTTGGCATGGCCAAACCCACCATGATGCGTGATGTTTGGCATGGCCTTTGCAGCCGTACTACACATGGGGCTCTATGCTTTATCACTCCTCAAACCCTAATCCTGATTCTCACTATGGACATAATTTACATACTTTCCCATTGCACCTATTGAAGCTCGAGAGATGAATCTTGCCCAAGGTGTGCTCTGGGTGTAGCCCCGCCTGGTGTTTCCCAAGGCCTTTGCAGTCACAGCACACATGGGCCTCTACGCTTTATCACCACCCGAACCCTAACCCTTACCCTAATTATTGGCGCAAGATACTCACTGTTCCATTTCACCTGTTGACGCTGAAGAGACAAATTTTGCCACCTGTCCGTTCTTGGTCTAGCCCCACATGATGTTGTGCATGGACCTTTTGCAGATGGAAAACACATGGGCCCCTACCTTTTATCATTTCTTAAACTCTAACCCAAACCCTAATCCTAATTCTGGGCTTAATTTACATACAGTCCCATTGCACTATTGAAGGTCGAGAGAGGTATGTTGCTTCTGTTCCACTCTTGGTGCATCCCTGCATTGCGTATCACATGGATTTTGCTGTCGCACTACATATCACTTTCATTCGAGCTTTATCACTGCTCGAATCCTAACCCTAATCCTAATACCAGTTATAGGCGTAATTTAACATTGTTCCATTCTACCTATTTAAGTTGGAGGGACAAATGTCGCTGTTGATCTCCTCTTATTGTAATCCCACATGACATTTCGTATGTCCTTTGCAGTCACACTATACATGGGACTCTACACATCATCTCTCCTTGAGCCCAGTCCTAACCCTAAAACCCTATGGTTGTAATCTACATATGGTCCCATTCTATCTATTGAAGGTCAAGAGACAAGTGTTGCCACAGGTCTGCTGTTGGCGTAGCCCTGTTTGGTGTTTTACATGGCTTTTGCAGCCTCACTACCCATGGCGCTCTACATTTTACCACTGCTCGAACCCTAACCCTAACCCTGACACTATTTCTGGGCATCTTCTATATATTGTTACATTTCGCCTATTGAAGGTAGAGAGATGAATATTGCCACAGGTCTGCTCTTGATGTAGCCCCTCATGACATTTTGCATGGCCTTTGCAGCCACACTATACATGAGGCTCTCCATTTTATCGTTGCTTGTACCCTAACCCTCAGTATGGGCGCAATCTACATACTGTCCCATTCCAGCTATTAAAGGTCGAGAGATTAATGTTGCCACAATTCCACTCTTGCTGTAGCCCCACATGGTGTTTCACATGGCCTTTGCAGATGCACTACACATGGGGCTCTACATTTTTTTCACTCCTCAAATCCTAACCCAAACCCTAATTATGGGCCTAACCCACATGCAGTCCCAGGATACCCATTTTTTTCAGCTGTTCATAAGCGTTTTGCTATGCCAAGGTATTGGTATGTCTCCACATTTTGAAAGGTGAGCTTTAGTTTTCGTCTTGTTGCTTGCTATTTCCAGGAAGTCTCTTTCACAAGTATTGAGCAGCTTACACTATAGCCAAGATTGATAGAATCTTTCAAAATCCAGAAATCCACTTTAAAATCAGATGCTCCTGAGAAAATTCTGGCCAGCTCTGTCTGAGTCATCTTCCTCATACGTTTAGTGGAGATGATAACACCTGTCTAGCTGGGGAGAAATCTGGCTAAATTAATTAATGTTTGTAAAGCATGTGAAGCATTTATTATTTTTTGTATGACTATTTATTTGCACAAGCAAAGGGGAAAAGCTCTTTGAACATTGTTTCTCCTGTTTTGCTCATTTTTCTTGGATTCAAATGAAGATAAACACGACCTCCTTCTTAGCAAGCTCATCTGAATGTTTCCTGCCCATTAATAGTTTGGTTTTTCTGGAAAGGATTAGGGAGTGAGATTTTGGTTCCTCTCACTTGTTTATGAGAACAAATTTTCTAAACATAAATCACTGCAGGTTAGAACATTGCTGTTCCCTTGAAACAAGGTAAGAGAGCACAGAATCACTCTTTAATGTTGTGTAATTGGACAGGATTTGGCTTGTCCTGATTTTGTGTTTGGAGAACTCAGGGTGCCCTTTGTGTTTGATGTTTTACCTCTTCTTGTCTTGAAGGTCCAGTGGAGAAATCTGACTAGACTTTTTGCACCACTCACTACCTGTTTTCTTTTTGTCTTTTTTTTCTTAGTGTGGGATTTCCTAGCATTTCATAAGGCTGCAGTTCGATGAACAATTAAAGCTGGTACTGATGCTGAAAGAAGCAGTCATGTTTTCTTTATATCTGTTCTCTTCTACCTAAATCAAAGTACAAGTGGCTGTAAAGTGGATCAGATCAGGGGAGCAATCCAGCTCAGAAAAAGAAATTGATCAGCTTAGTTTTGTCTGGTTGACTTTCATGATAAGATGTAGCAGCAGGGCAAGAATAGCAATTGCAGAGAGCGGGAGTCAAGGCCTTATTCTTTAGGTGGCCTTGCATGGTAGTGTTTGCAAAAACACATTTCCCACTTTGCGTCCTTTCATCTGCCTTAGTGCCACTCTCAGATGGTGGTGGGTGATGGAAACAAGTTAATGTTCTCCGGAAGCTAGCAAGAATTTGTTTTGCTATGGATAAAGACCGGCATTTTGTCTTTCTGAGCGTAACACTGTCCTCCTCCCTCTTTCCATTCTGTAGTTTACTCACCAGCACTACTCTGATTCACATAAGCTAACAATATATTTGAGAAGAAATAATTAGGCTCATAGAAGTTGTTGACATGCTATTTTCTTCTTTTTTTTTTTTTTTTTTTTCCTTGGCCAAATGAGTACTTCAGTTTAGCATGTCCTTTTGTGTTCTCCATCCCATGCATTCCTCCCAGTGCAAAGAGTCCATGAGCATAGGGACAGATGAGTGGCTTCCCAAACATTTTGGGCCTACAGACTGCTAATAGCTCTTAGAATTTCCACAGATCATGATGTGGCTGTTGATCAAACTACTAATTGAGAACACTGTGTGTTTCACTGTTGAGGCTAGGCAGGCTCCCTGAGGCAGCTGTGGACCACTCACCATGACCTCTGAGCCCACGGCATTGGCAAGTGTTGGGATGAGCCATAGTGCCCAGTGAGAACAGACTCTGGTTGCAGAAGATTGCAAGAGCACCACAGGCGTCTTTTCCAAGAAGTTGAGAGCATGCATTCAGTTTCTTCTTTCTCCATGAACTTTAGGAGTTCAGCTCACATCAGTTCCTGAAAACAGCATCCTGCTGCAGAGAAACCAATGACCCCTACTATAAAAACCCTACAAGGAGACAGATGCTCTCCCCCTCGATATCATGTGGCTGCTGGTACCATCTCTTACTTCTCTTTGGCAAGAAAGGAAGTACAGAATGATGAGGAATTTTCAGATGGAGCTGTATTTAATCATTTTTTGTTTTGTTCAAGTACTGAAAATAGGGAGGATTCGTTCTACACAATGCAGTACTGGTGTAGACACAGGAAGAGAGGAGGGATATAGGTGTCTGGGAGCATGCAGGTTACTGCAGGAATACTTGAATGCAACGTGTTATGTCATGCTTCGTGTGAGGTCAGGTAATATGATCACTACAGAGAGGAAGTCTGTTATTATTTTGTGGAGGTACAGCATTTTGCAGAGGCTCTGCTACAGATTTCTTGGGGCAGGCTGAATCTTTGGGCAGAGATTAATTTTGGAGGTTGGAGAAGGGAGAAATTCATACTCAATGGAGTGTTTGCAGAACCAATTACTAATTTTTATCAGTGATTCTTTGTTTCTTACCTGTATGGTAAGTCATGATGATTTTTTTTAAAAAAATAATGTTTAGGGCATGTGGTGGTTTACACAAATTATTCTAATTATTGGAGTTTTATAAAAACAGGCAAAAAAAACAAACAGAAAAACCCTCTATTTTATAAATCCTCCCCCAAGTTCTGGCTCCTGCTGTGTCAAAGTCAAATACATTTTACTTGCAGATCCACTATTACCTAGGAGGTAAAACTGTAATTTCCTCTTCAAAAAACAAGCCTGATGCCCTTTTGCATCAGAGTTATTATTATTTTTTTAAGTTTATCAATGCCGTCAGAGATTGCAGAATTGCAAGCGTGACTTCCTTCCATGACAGGGGGCAATTTCACTGCCCAGCCTGCTTTAGCAAGTGTCCCTGCTGAGGGAGGATTAGGCCCTAGCTTTGAGAAATGTTCTGCGCCTGGACTGGGAGACCCAGCGCGTTTTCCGATTTCTCTGTGCCACCAGAGGGCGCTGCTCTGTGCAACAGGCGCAGGGAGGGGGCGGGAAAGGGAAGCATGTGAGAGCGAAGTGAAAGACAGAAACCAAAACAGAGCTTTTTCCTGTGTGTCAGGCCCCTGTCCAGGCTCTAAAAGATGCCTGGCAGCAGCAAGTCGCTCACTGCTGCTGGAGTGAATTTTTGCTTTGTTTGCCCTGCAGGCTGGCTATCTCTGCCTGATGAATGCCAGCTACCCTGAAGAAAATGCTTGTGGCCGTATGGATCTGCAAGGAGAAAAATGTTGTCTCCATAGATAAGGCAGTTGTTATATCTTGGGCTAGCCATGTTGAAAATAACATCCAAAGCAGCCAATCTGGCTGTTAAAAGGACGAGTGTATTACCTCATGCTCCTCAGCAGAGTAGGTGGACATCGTTTAGCAGAAGAAATTTAAGGCAAAACCAAGGGGAGCATTCACCTGGGAATCACACCCCTTTGTTTATCTCCTGTGCTTTGCAGTGTTTGACCATTCTTCCTCTCCCCATCAGCTATGTGTTTTAATATCTGGTGTCCCACATATCTGGGGTTGTTGTATATGGCATTCCTTATAAAGACATCTCTTGGCACAAAAACAGTCCCTGGGAGTAGCATTCTAGGTTAAAATTAAACCTTAGTGTGGAATAAGTGAATACCAGGGTTTTATTTCCTTTTAAGTTAGCAGATAGTTTGTTCATTTTGCCATGGTTTGCAGTCTCCAATCAGATAGAGGGTGGATGCTTCTTGTCTTCCTTCCTCTTTATATCTCCAGACTGGGAAACAGCAAATAAAAAGTTAGTGAAAAGAGCAACATCTGCGAGCGAGAGAAAAGGATGAGGCAGGCTGGCCAGGCAGCCAGCCTCAGGAGATGATAACACAGAAGAGCTATTCATTCAGGGAGCCAGTTGCTCCTCACCATGCTAGATTATAAATTGGACATCTTATTAAGAGTTGATCCTCCAGCAGTCCCACCCAAGGCTGTGTAGCCCAGCAGAACATAATCCCATTTCACTACTGATGCCTGTTCCTGAATAAACACATGTGCTAGTAGGATAGAAGATACTTGGCACAAAAAAGCAGCACCATTTCTGGTTTATGCACTGGCGATTTAAGAAATTCAGGTAGAGTTCTGAGAGGGAGTGAGGAGGTGGTTGTTTTGCAGTAAAATTTGGGCACTTGCATTATGACACTAACTACCTTACCAGTTATTGAAACCAGCATATTTCCTCTTTTTGCTTGTTTTCACAAGTGTAACTTAAAAATGCTGACTCACTGGCACCATGTGCCAACCCAGATGTTGCTCCTGGAATCAATCAGCTCAAGATCCTGATGATATTTAGCTCTGTGAGGGAGTAGGCTTCGAATGGGCCACCTCAGTGATTCAAAGTTTCTCTTCTGCTAGTTTGCCTGATCACCTTTCTCTTGTTAGCTTAGCTCCAAGGTGGATATAATGTTGCATGGTTGTTCTGGTGAGAATTTCACAAGAATCTAAGTTTAATAAATTCAGCAAAGTTTTATCATCCTTGGCAAAACTTAGGAACTTTTCAACCTGCTTACACCTTTTAATTATTTGAAATTACTTTCATTTGAAATACATAAAGTTATTGCGAAGCTGTCAGAAGTAAATATCTGAAATGTATTCTTCAGGGCTTACTTTTGTGCTGAACAGAACAGAATGGAATATTAAATCCTATTGTAGTGTACAGGAACAGAATCCCTGCTCATACATGTGTCTCCTTCCCAGCAAAACTAACTGTGGCGTTCCTGCAATGCATGATGAATTATAAGGAAGCTGCATCTTCAGAGCATTTACTCTGAATATTGCGTTGATACACTGCTTATTTGTTCCACTAGTCAGGTACCTCTGTTTTATTTTCCTTGGCAGGTAATTTAAACAGATATATTGCAACTGAACAATTGGAACTGAGGATATTCAAAAGTAACTGCAAAATATGGCCTTAATTAATAACCAAATGACAAGCCTTCCTCATCCCTATGTAATGACGAAGTATAGACACAAATTGTGAGGTATTTCGGTTGTATCTTCTTGACTTGGTGACTTGTTTCACATTGTCATATAAATAAAAAGTATCTCTTAAAAAACATTCTTAAAAGAATTTTCTTTCACATCTGATTATCTACAGCATTACAGTGGCTCATTTTGCATTCAGTTTTTTTCATCTTCTACTTTTCTCTTTTCTAAATCCTACATATCATAGTTTTGAGGTTTTGCCATTAGCTTTGTTTCCTGGTCAAACACAGTCTCCAAATTCATGCTTTGTGTATATGTATGTCTGTGTGTGCGATTCTACTGTGCCCTACCTTCCCCAAGTCCTGCAAATGTGGACTTTTTAGTGAGATTCCACTAAATTTGGCAACAGAACAGAGATCTGGAACTGCAGTTCCTATGAAGTTTAAAGAAAAGAGGCAGATGGATCCTGAAAAGAACCTGCTAGTGCTTAAACATGAACATACTACCAGCTCAGTTTGCCTTTTACTTGGCATCAGACAACACACACTGGAGCATGCCCTTGGGTATCAGACTACATCCATCCTGTCAGTTATGGACTACTTCTCAGTAAATGTGGGTTTTATACAGTTCGCTTAGAGAAGGGAAGTCTGGGATGAAAAGCTCAAGTTTCTGTTTTACTCTGGATTTTGAGATTTATAGTTTTCTGCTGCAGGTGATTGATTCCATAAACCTGTGCAAGGCACTGGGGAATCCCTAGCATACATATCCTCTTCACCATTTAAACCGGGTATTTCATTTGTTGTAGAGGAATATAGCTGTCAGACTGCAACATAATACTACAAGAGTGGATGTCCTTAAACCAGTTTATGCTAAAGTCATGAAGGCTTCGAAATTATGAGCAAAGCCTTTATTTTGATCTGGAACGAAGTGATTCTGTGTTGCTGAGTAGATGGAGTTAAGAGGGTTTTTTTTGGTTTTGTTTTGTTTTTTTTATTGTGCCGTGGTATCATTTCTAATCCTCCCTGGGTTGTAGAAATCAGCATAAAAGCTGAGGTCAATCTAGGAGACCATCTAAACATGAATAATACTGAAGGACTCAAGCTTTTGCAGTAACAGAACTTATTCCAAAAGGAACAAGTTCAGATGTACATTGAAGCTTCCATCAGTCTTAATGGCAGTGATGGAGAATGGAGATGGAGAATGGATGACACTATGGAAATATGAAATACTCCTCCTTACCATTTACAGCCCAGGCTCTTGCAGAGACTGGGCTTCTGCCAACTTCTCTTCATTCATTTGCTGATATCAGCCAAGCCCTTGATGAGCTCGGTAAAGATGTTATGTGCATGAGGATGAAGATGGTGTAAAGATGAGTGCCATATATCTACTGCTCACAAGTCAGTTCATGGTGCTACAGAATCTTCTCTAGAGGTTTTATATAGATATTGAACAGGCTGGGTAAGGGGAAGAAATCTTATGGTATTCAACAGATGGAAAATGTTCTGGATATTAAGGAGAGAGCAAGTGCTTATCATAAATCTCTGATTGTACAAGAGATTTATATAAGGGATGTCTGAAGATTCACCAGCTCATTTCTATTAACTATCAGTCTACATCTGTGGACAGATATTTATATTGCAAACTGAGCTGCATGGAGAGCCTGCAGCCATTCCAGATGCTTGCTGCCTATTCTCTGATGATGATTCTTGCACTCATTGCTCTGCTTTTAGAAAAGGTGGTCCAAGACCTTCCTCTGTCAGGTGAAGGCTGTCTGATTAGTTTTAAGCGCTAAAGGTTTAAGGATGGAGTGAGCTAACCCAGCTGACGTTGCTTCAAGTTGGAGAGAGCATTGACTAACACTCTGCAGTGGCTTTTAGGAAAGAGGGACCAGAGGAAATGTGGCTGTAACTTTTCCCACAGATCATATCCACAATGCTTGTCAATTCTGGTATTGCTGCCTGCAGGTCTAAACATGGGTAGGGTGTGCATGTGGGATTGGGTACATCTACTGGAACAACCTATGTTACTGCTGTTTTAGATTAGCTCCTTTGGGTGAGCAGGTACATGGATATTTTGTACAAACTGTGAGTATAAAATATGTGTAAAGTGCTTGTTTGTTACATGAGCAACTAAAATGATATATCTGGAGGTGTGTTGGTCTGCTGGGCAAACAAGAGCTCTAGAATGGGTACACACTGTGGTAAAATCCTGGATATCTGTGAGTTTGTTATTGTCGAAATACTAGTAGTCTCTTTAAAAGAAATTTGTATTAATTATTATGTTAGTATGCCACAATGGTTAAAACTGAATCAGCAAGTTACAATAAAATATTGAAGAATATCTAGCCAAGGGTAAACAAGAAGGCTGTTGTGCTCAATGTATCAGTCAAAAATGGGAGGAAGTAGGAAGAAGGTGTGTGGATGTTTATGAGAAATCCTGGAATTTTTGCAAGATTTCCAGAGCCAAAAATATAGGGCTTTCGAAGAATCCTTAACATGTATGGAGACAAAACTGAGCTAACAGTAAGTCTGTGTGTGACCAGTGGTAAACATAGGCAGTATGTTTACATAGGCAGTAAACATGGTAGTGCTTTAACATGGAGAGCTAACTGTGCTATGGAGAGCTAATCATGTACTATGATTTTCAGGCAGTAAAAACATCTCTCCCCTACAGACTTGTCCTCTGTGAAGACTGGTGAGAGCAGTAAATCAGTTGACACTCAGGAGCCTTCTTGGCACCACTGAGACTGTCTATAGCCTTTCTGAAACATGGAAATGAGCAGCTTTAAAATTCTCCCCTCATCAAGAAAGAAACCCACCCTTTTATCTAAAGCTGCTGATTCAGTGTATTACAGAAAACTATTAAAATGGACCATCCTAATGTCTGAATCTGGCTCTAACCAAGTTCCCTAACTAACTGGACATCCTGTTTCTGAGCTGGGCTAGAATGCTGCATCCCACCTTAACACCTGTCCAAAACTCTCATGGAATTTGGACCCATATCCAAACTCAAGGCACAAACTCTTCTCTAAATAAGAATAACTTGATCACAAGCTATTTTGGGGCTATGACTTTTAGATGAGAAATGGCAGGCTTACATAGATTTTTATTCCTGTCAAATACATCTGGATACTATACTCCTTCCAGATGATGTTCTGAAAGTGCTTTCATCAATTCAGGGCCAAATAACCCCAATTAGAAAGTGGAAATTGTAGAACAACCGACACTCTTCAAAGTAAACACTATTTTTTGTTGTTTTTTGCTTTTTTTTTTTTTTTTCCCATGCAGAATATTCTGCTACTCTAGTTGTTGCTGATGCTGATACAATTTCTGTCATGGCCTTTGAAGAATAACATGCAATGTTAGTTGAGGATAAGATCCAACAGCATATTGGAAAGCCTATGTAAGTCTGAACCCCCATGGTTGTGACTTTCTTGACGGGGAGGTGGTTAACAAAATCGCCACACCTTGGGCCACTTGCATAGCTGCCAAAGCTGCTAATTATCATCACCTTCTCCCTTGCCCCAACACTGTTAACAAATCTGTCGTCGTTGTTGTTGTTGTTGTTTTCTTCCTGTTTACTTCACCATATCTGGCATAATGATATGAATAATTGGTGTTCACAAAGAATACAGTCGAATACAGCAGGCTATGATAAGGGGTAGGAAGCAAAGGAGGAAGCAATATGCTGGGACATTATTGTCAAGAGAACTAAGTAAAAAGTGATAAAGCATGTTTTACATCAGCATGAGTATTGCTGTATATGGTGTCCTACTGGGAATGTTTCTACTGTGCTCAGCAGATGGATGGCAGGAGAATTTCATTTGTGTGTGCTAGGTAAGAGAACTTTTTAGCTCAGGAGCTCCAAGCAACCTACAAATTTCAGTTAATGTAGAGATCTGGACTCTGTCAATTATTATCCTGTTGTACTGAGGAGAAAAGATGTCACAGGAAGTTTTCAGCTGTGCCAAGGATATAAACTAGATCTTATGACTCATAGGTCTGGGCTTCAGTCAAAGGAGTTTTCTTCCTCTTAACGTAACTGCCTGCCTTCCCTTTGATATTATACCATCCTCCCCTAATCACTGGGTGACATCTGATCCCTGTGACTTTAGTACAGCATCCAAGACCTATTGTCCAAGATCTATTGTTTTTTTTTCTGGCTGTTCTAATTTCCTTTCAGTCCCTGGCAGTTCCAGGAGGCTCACCCCAAGCCAGGCTGCCAAGCCCTTGGAAGAAATGGCCCATCTTGTCGGTGCACCTCGCGGTCTAGCAGAGACTTCCCTGAACCAGTAACAACAACAGTTGTTGTGTCCCCCACTAAAATCTCATATGGAGAATTGCATATTGCCACCCATATGCTTCCTGTGATTTCTGTTTAGACACAGTATTTTTAGCTCTGCTGCAGTTGGTGTGTAAAGCTGCTTTCTGTGGATTTAAAGTTCCTGCTTACTCCGAAGTGCTTTATTTAGTACTCAGTTCAAAGATTCTTGCAGAGTACTTACCTAGCCAGCATCTAAAGTCCAAATCTTTTATTCAGAATTAAATTGATATAAAACATTGTTTTTTATTAACATTATTAGATTCTCACCGATGGTTCTTTTTTTCCTCTCCTTTCCTTTAATGATTTGCAATTGTTCTTTTGTGCTATGGGTATCACGGACCAAATTTTGCCCTGACTTGCATCTTAAAAGCCAGTGGGGTTCCATATATCCACAAGACTGGAATTAATAGAATGTTCAATTATTTCAGAGTTCAGAAAAGTCACATGGTCTACAGGATTGATACTGGGAAATGTATTTTAGGATTATATAATTTCTGAATGTATAAATCCTGATCCTTTTTTCTTACATTTTTTTCTTAAAATCAGTAGTTTTGATTTTGAGTTACAGTCTTGCAGCTTATGTAGAGCAAAGCAAACTAAAACAAAATCAAAATGAAAGTAATTTTTTTTTTTTTTTTTTAAGCTACCTTGTAGCTCAAACACACCAAAATTAAATGTTTCATGTCATGTGAAATGAAACGTACTGGAACTCTTCATTTCCTGGTTTTCTTCTGAAATAACATCCCGGCAAAATCAACTGGATTTTGTGATATGTTTTGATTCCAACAAAATAGGATTCCAGCAGGGTTTTTTCTGATTGATGGAAAAGAACAGGACCCACGGAGCTCCCCATGTGGACAGTTTTATTCCAGAAGAAGAGCATTCCCTAACCGGTAAAGAGGAGTGATTTAATGTGCCTTCCCTCCGTGAGTGGGAGGGAAAGGAGGGAAAGGGGGAATAGGGGTTCCTCCTTCACAGTACTCAAGGCTTCGGGCCAAGAATGTAAGTCTAAACTCAAGTCAGTGTGTGCTGTGCCAGATCCAGAGAGTTTGGAGTCCCTTTGTCCAGAAACTTGCAAAACTTGGGTGGATTGCCAAATGGGATGTGTGGCATCCGTGTAATATATCTGATGCATGAAGGCTGATTCCTATTGAGCTTACCGTGCTGCCTGAGGCAAAAGTACTTCTGATTCCCCGCATGATGCAGTAATCACCAGACTACTACTGTTCTCCTTAAGCCCTGCTACAATGGCAGTTCAGGACAACTTCCAGCCTCAGGTCAGACTGAGACAGATGGCATGCATGCTGAGAGAAAGGTGGTGCTGTCTTTAACCCTGCTCTCTCTCTGGGAAGGGCGAACCTGATATGATTTGCATTTCTCCTTAGGCTGAACCATTAAGTCCGATTGCAGAAATGAACCTTTCCCCCTGGACAGAGGCCAAGAGACTTTTTTTTGCCTCCCTCCTGTCTCTTTCATAATAGTCATTTTCACATATCTCTAGAACAGATCACTTAGTACTGTCATGTGTTGTAGGTGTGCTCCTCTCTTTCTTCAGCTACGTTCTGCTTCCCATCTGCCAGATAAGAGCTTCTCTAGCTGATGGTTACTTGCCACAGGTGACAGGGTGAACTGAATTGATTGTTTATTTCCCAAGGAGAGCCTCTGCATCTAGGAGACGGGGAGCTATGTTCTGGAAACCGCATTTAGCAGCTACTGCAAGCCATGTCAGCAGAGCCATAGCAATACCTGTGAGATGAAATTTCCTATTTCCCTGTGCCTCATCAGAAAGTTCAGCCAGTTGTGGTTGTGCAAACCCTTGGAGGGCCTGGAGGTTGTGCAGGTGTAAGTGAGAACATAGCAGAACTCTTATTACAGGCTGTGCCAGAGAGAGAGGAAATTGTCCTGGTTGGAGTTGTTTTTTTATTTCACAAGGATGCCACCAGTGGGATTCCTATAATGACATTTCCCAAGACAGAGCACTGCTAATAGGGGCCACAGTTCTTCTGTTCTGACTCCACAGACAACAGCACTGCTTGTCCCCATCCATTTGTGCCAGGAGTAGATTGACCTGTGGTTTGATCTGCAAAAGGGACGATGGTCTCTTCTGTCCTGCTGGGGTTAGGGTCTAGAGAGCATGCTCCTTCCCTGGCATCTCACCAGCAGAGGAGTGGGGTCTTTCTGTTCTCGCATCTTCTCCCACTTTCACATCAGGACTTCTTTTTCCCTGACTTCTCTCACCACAGTCAGCAGTTTGCCCTCTTTCTATTCTGTGCTGGCTCAGAACGAGGCTTTATGTGTGTTCTGCTTAGACCGTGTAACTGTTTCAAGCGCATCACAGGCAGGCCTCTATTTGGATGAATGTCTCTGTTAAATATGTATCAATCTGATTGGCTTTAACTTGCTAGTTGTCCAGGTCTTATTCCTTCTTATTTCTTTGCAGATGCCTCACACTTTATTGGGATTTTTTTTCTCAAAAGAGGAACACATATTTCTCAGTGAGTTTTGACTTGTTTGAAAGGATGCCCTCCATCTGCTTGTGTTTAAAACTTTCTCCCTTCCTTCTCCACTCCATCTCTCTCTATAGCTTTTTTTTTTTTTTTTTTTTTTTTTTTTTTTTTTTTTTTTTGTGGCTGCTGGACGGTTTTTCGAACATCAGTTAGGATGGCTGTTTGCCTCTCTCATGATTGCTGCCATGTGCTGTTATCCTTATGACCGTTCACTGCTTTCTTCCCCCGTCAAAGAGGAATTCTCCTCCACAGAGAATGAAATAGATGCAGTTGTCTGTAGCCTGAAGTGGGAACTCATGCGTAGCTCTTATTCCAAGGAAAGCCTAGCATTTCCTTACGGTGTCCCATGATTTTTGCCTTGTGCTTGTCAGTACAGCGTGAGCTTTTTCTTTGTGTTTAGATGGTTGATTGCTTGGCTTTCTATCTGTGCTTCACATTTATATTCCGGTGTAAGGGCTTTGATTCACATATGTCTGACAAACAACAGCAGCAGTAGAGACTTTCTCAACCCAGGTGTTTACCACCTCCCTGCCACAGAATACCAGCCATCAGGCAAATGAAACGTGCTCATACCTCAACTTCACCAATGCAAAATTGAGTGGTTTAATGAAAGCTGTTGTTGCGTTTGAGGTTGTGGAAGGCTTGTGGACTTGACAGAGGATCTGCTTCAGCTTGGGCAGGCCCTTTGTTCTGCTGATTCCACTGCAGAAGAGGTGGTGAACAGAAAAGGGGTAGCTTCTTAGCCACAGCAGCTAGATTACTTAGAGCTCATTTGTCCACCAATGGTAAAGGTGGAACAGCACCAGTGGTAAAGGTGGAACAGGAAGCTGATGCTTTATAAATAGACTTACTGTTATGAATGGGGCAAAATTGCTATTGAAAGCAGTATCTACATAAGGACAGGCTCATCTAGTGAACTTATATAACCTACCTACAAGGCATGCCTAAGGACGTTGCTTGGGATTTTTCAGTGGAGTATATGGAAGTTCAATATCCAATGCCTACTTGAAGACTTGCTTTTTAATATTTTGGGGTATTGTTAATTTCACAAAATCACAGAATGGTTGAGGTTGGAAGGGACCTCTAGAGATCACCTAGTCCAACCCCCCTGCTCAAGCAGGGACACCTAGAGCACGTGGCACAGGGTGGCATCCAGGTGGGTTTGGAAGTCTCCAGAGAAGGAGACTCCACAACCTCTCTGGGCAGCCTGTGCCAGGGCTCTGTCATGCTCATAGTAAAGAAGTTCTTCCTCACACGGAGATGGAACTTCCTGTGTTTTAATCTATATCCACTACCCCTTGTCCTGTCACTGGCTACCACCGAGAAAAGTTTGGCCCCATCTTCCCTACATTCTCTCCCCAGGTATTTGTACCTACTGATAAGATCCCCTCTCGATCATCTCTTTAGGCTAAACAGGCCTAGCTTGCTTAGTCTTTCTTCATACAATAGAATTTCCCTTCTTTTTCAGTCATCAAGGAGTCTTCCATGATTGGCCGCATTTGCAGATCTATGAAATAAATGCAGATTTTAGCAGAGGACTATCCCAAGTAAATGCCTGCAAGTTAGAGTGCCACCTACTGAAATGAATGTTGATTGAAAAAATTGCTCTAGCCCAAATGAAGCAAATGACTCATAGATTTTTACAGTGTATCAGTACAGTGACAGTATGCTCTGGCAAAGTTTTAAAAAAGTGACAATTACATTCCAGTATTGAGAGACGTGATCTGAACCACTTTAGTGCCTATGCTCTCAGAGACTGCAAATTTTCTGAAGAGAATCTTCGGTAAAACTGTGAACCCTGATGGGCCCCTGAAATCACAGAGGACTAGTGCCATTTGTGCTGGATATGGACACATTAGAGTCTTGTCCCCATTGCACTTCATGCCAGTAGGCATATCTGCCTTTCCTTGCAAGCGATGCACTGAGTCTCCTCTGACTCCTCCGAGTCTCCTCTCATTGCCTGGATGACAGGGCTCAGAGGGTGGTGATCAGTGGCACGGAGTCGAGTTGGAGGCCTATGCTTAGCGGTGTCCCCCAGGGGTCAGTCCTCGGTCCAGTCCTCTTCAATTTATTCATCAACAATCTGGATGAAGGCACAGAGTGCTCCCTCAGCAAGTTTGCTGATGATACGAAACTGGGAGGAGGAGCTGACAGCCCGGAGGGCTGCGCTGCCATCCAAAGGGACCTGGACAGACTGGATAGCTGGGCAATGAGAAATCCTATGAATTTCAACAAAGACAAGTGCAAGGTCCTGCACTTGGGGAAAAATAACCCCAGTCACCAGTACAGGCTGGGGACCGACCTTCTGGAGAGCAGCTCTGCAGAGAGGGACCTGGGCGTCATGGTGG